>JARUHE010076619.1:0-25006 GCA_031471125.1 Archaeomysis grebnitzkii
CTCTCTTTCTTTCTCTCTCTCTCTTTCTCTGTCTCTTTCTCTCTTCCTCTCTCTCTCTCCCTACATGTATATATGTGTATATATATATATATATATAATATATATATATATGTATATATATATATATGTATATATAATGTATATGTATATATATATATATATATATATTTATATTTACAAAAAAACAAGAATAAGTGCTGCGCATCAAAATCTGTGTATGTTAAAATAGTTTCTAAAGTTGTGGAATGTTTCAATACAATTCTATATACAGTATTATATTATCAAATTTATTTCATTTATTTCCAATAAAATTCTCTCTAAACCTCAAAAAATTTGGTTAATCATGAACTGGATGCTAAATTGTATAGGCCTAAAAACTCCTAAAATGTCAATTATTTGAAAAATTTATGTTTTTAACAAACAAAAGGTCCTTCAGGCATTCTACCTTAGAATCTCCAGTTTTGTTTTTGTTTTAAATAAACTTTTCTCTAAACCTTCAAATAAAAATCTTGGTTAACCACCAATCTCAACTTTCATATAAAATGTATGTTTCAATAATTAAATACTGAGTTCACAAAAAAATCTGTAGTGACACCAGTGTAGAATGTTATGTTCTTTATTTTCATTTAAACACACTTTTCTGTAAAATATTTTTTTTATTATTTTGAAAATAAAAATGGCAAAACTTCGGTAGATTCAATAAATCATCCACTGCTGCAATAAAAACAAGAATAATAATAATAATAACTAATAATAATAATAATAATAATAACTATAACCAGAGGTTATTTATAGAAGATGTTTTATTCAAAACACAGCTTAATATTCTATCTATCTCTCTCTTTCTCAAAACATAAATGGCGGACTATAAGCCAAATGTAAGAAAACTATACCGTACAGGTAACGCCCCTCTCCCTGTAATGGGATAAACTTGAATTCCGATTTCAAGGTGACCTACATCGAAGTATTATGTATTACTATGTGAAATATATTACCATGTGAAATATATTACGCGTATTATGTATGTATTATATATTACCATGTGAAATATATTGTGTATTACCATGCGAAATGTATTATCTATTACCATGCGAAATGTATTATGTATTACCATGCGAAATTTATTATGTATTACCATGTGAAATGTATTATGTATTACCATGCTAAATGTATTATGTATTACCATGCGAAATGTATTATGTATTACCATGCAAAATGTATTATGTATTACCATGTGAACTGTATTATGTATTACCATGTGAAATATATTATGTATTACCATGCGAAATGTATTATGTATTACCATGCGAGATGTATTATGTATTACCATGTGAAAACATTATTAAATTAATTTGAAAATTACATGATACATATTTATACAAACTGTATTGCATAGAATATTCATTTGAATCATTGTTACGTTATTTTTTCTACCTAATGAAAAACATTTGTTATAAGTATGCAAATGTTTTATAAAAAGTAGATTGCATTAAGAATGAAACTAAATGAACAGAACAACTTGAATGCGCAATTAAAATGACTCGATACAAATGTTAAAAAAAAATACTGTCGAAAGAATAGATCTATCAATAAAATGATTGTGGCTTGTACAACACATAATAATAATTTTCTTGAATAATCCAAATAAATGATTTGTTACTATGCATTTAATCCTAATTGTGCACAAACAGGATACAGGAAACGAAGGTTTTTATTAACTCTGACAGATGTTCATTTTGATTCTCATATGTTTGTTCCATGAATGGTTTAATTTCAATTAACTTTGATTGGTTTATAATTTATAGTTTCATTTTTGCCGTCAACCAATCTTTTTAGTTGTAGTAGATCAACAATCATGTCGAAAAATCAACATAAAACTGCTTAGGTTTCGTACTCAATTTGGAAATATCACAAAATTGCTCATTTTTGGGTGATAATCTAAAACAGACGAGAAAATGATAAAATTATCTTGCTTCTTTGTTTATGATTTGTGCAAGTTTGATATATTTAATATATATGTGAATTAAATTTTATTATTAGTGTAAACAACACATCTATCCGATCGTTCTTCACATGGCTGTTGGAAAGATCATTGATCAATCTGGCAATCTTGAGAACAGTTAAATCGTTCGAGTCTGGGACTGCATCCATTGATGAAACTGAAAAATAAATCAGCTAAATCAAAAACTTTATTCTGTCTAAAAATATTTTGCCTTGGGCAATACAAATTATTTTTGATAATGTAAATGTAAATATTTATTGGCAGTCCAACTAAAAATAATTCGAAAACTTCAACTAAATTTGATTATTTTTGCAGATTCGGGTCGTTGGATTTCGTGGACGAGTTCAGTTTCCATGCGTCCGAATGGCGGGAAATACTGCAGATGTCCAGTCGCAATGACGTCACAACCCTCGACCCGCTCCTCCCCTTCAAGAAAGCTCCGCCCCTTTCTGGAGAGGAAGACACAGAGGAGGATGGATGGGTGGAAGATGCTAGGTTGGTGTTAGTCGGTTGTTGCGAACCTCAAACGAACTTTTTTGGTTTTATGTTATCAGCATTTCACATTTATATTTCGTGCATAAAAATATGAAATGAGCTTTAAAGTATTAAAAACATTCAATTATCTATCAATTATAAGAATATTTTGTTAAAATAAATGGTGAAAGGAACCAAAAGACTAAATTTTTTGTGATCATTCCTACTTAAGAGTTACAAGATTAGATTAAATTTATAATAATATAATGACAATCATGATAATTTTAAGTATATTTTGACAGCTGTCATTTAACATGCATATACATTGCTTTGAAAATGTATGTTATGCAAATAGGTTTTTATTCCAAAAGATATTTTTTACATGATGTTTCCATGTATTGGTACAACCACATGTTATGTTTGTTTATATTGAAAGAATAATTATTTCTCTTTTAGAACATGATTGATGGAACAGCTGACAAAAGAAAATATTTATTTCAATTCCTAAATGATTAAAAACATTTCATAATTACTTCTGGAAAAATATTTTTGTTTAAAATTTATATAAAGGCATACAGATGGAGAAAGTTTTATTAATGTTGTGATTAGATCACAATTCATAAAAAGAATGTATTGTAGCTCACTTAAGCAGTGTTTGATTTTCTATCAGTGTACCTGATATGCATTTATTAATTTATTTTGTTTTACAGACCTGACAGCATAACATCGCCAGTCAAATTGTCCGAAGAGACGACAAAAGAGAACAAGATTGTAGACGATAAGCAAGAAAGTGAATTCGAGTTGAAGAACATAATTCCCTCTAAAGTTCTCAACAGTTCTGCGAGTCATGGATGGCTTTTGTTGAACACGAGTGAAAATGTTGTCCCGCCATCCACTCAGTACAACATAGTGCTGGAGAAGAGTCACGACATCAGCAAACAGCTTAATCCGATTGGAAAAAATTGGCCCAAAAAAGAAGGATTGCCAGAAAAACTTAAAGAGTTTGATGATAAAAGTAAAATTGCAGAAGAGGAATTGAATTCCAATGATGATGATGATGATGTGCCAAAGATGTTGCCAAGTGTTAAGAAGACAAAAGAAGTGAAAGAATCAAATCAAATAATAGTTGATGATTCTGAAAAAATTATATCGGATGAAGTGAAAAAAGAAAACCCAAAGCTAAAAGAAGAAGAAATAAAATCCATAGAAATCAATTCAGACTTGAAGAATGCCAAAAATGAGCCAAAGTTTTCCAATTCGAAGGACAATGTGGAACTGGATGCCAAAGTCCTATCATCAAATGGGAAAGAAGAAGACAGAAAACCCACCATTCCAAGTGATCAAACTCCAAAGAAAAGTACAGAAGATAAAATAGTTGAACCAGCAGTTATAATCAAAGACTCTGAATCTACATCTCTTGAAGAAGGCTATAAAGAAAACGAGCTGCCAAAGGTAGATTCAGATTCTGTTCAATTAAATTTCACAACCAAAGAAAAGAAAGAAAAATTGGAAGAGAAAGACATAGTAGTTCCTTCATTCTCACCAACAAAGCTGGATAAAAGTGATGAATTAATGATGAATGACGTCACTGAAGCACATTCTAAGCTTTTATTAACAAACAATTTAACAGGTATCTTATCTGAAGATGAAAAAGAAAAATTAACATCAACTGAATCAGGGTCTGTCAAAGGGGCACAGAAAGAAAAAATACAATCTGATAAATCAGCAGACAAACAAAAAGTAGAATCTGTTGGTTCACCAGACATAGAAAAAGTTAGACCTGTTGAATCAGCAGAAAAGGAAAAAGTAAAATCTGATAAATCGACAAGAAAAGAAAAAGTAATATCTGATGGATCAGCAGAAAAAGAAAAGGTAGAATTGGATGAATCAGCAGAAAAAGAAAAGGTAGAATCTGATGAATCAGCAGAAGAAGAAAAGGTAGAATCTGATGAATCAGCAGAAAAGGAAAAAGTAAAATCTGATAAATCGTCAGAAAAAGAAAAGGTACAATCTAATGAATCAGCAGAAAAAACAAAATCTGATGAATCAGCAGAAAAAGAAAAAGTAGAATCTGATGAAACAACAGAAAAAGAAAAGGTAAAATCTGATGAATCAGCAGAAAAAGAAAAAGTAGAATCTGACGAAACAACAGAAAAAGAAAAGGTAAAATCTGATGAATCAGCAGAAAAAGAATCAGCCGGAGGTGAAAATATTTCCATCACAACTTTGAATGATACACAACAAAGAGGTGAGACAAAACCAACAGTTGATGCAGAATCAGAAAAAGTTGTTGAAATCCCACCTCCATTGGAAACATACAGCCAATTTGCTGAAAGAGTCAATGCTGAAAAGAAAAATGATGGTAAGTGTTCTTTTAATAGTGTCACACCTAAAGTTTTTTTTTAATTTGTTTAATAAAATGTAACATTTCGGGTTTTTACATAGCTAGTCTAATCGAACTTAACCAATCTATGCCATGCTTCACATATCAACCATTACATTACTACCAGCCTTAAGTGATGTATACTCGAAGGATATGCAACTAACATATGGCAGTTCCTTTAAGCCAGGGTAAACTAAGCACATGAGATTTCAAGGAAAGACTGACACATTCAACTTCTCAATGAATAGCTTTGAGCAGAGTCAAATTGATGCAAATGAGATTTGCCTAGTCAATAGTAATCTATAGACGACCTTCTTTCAACTCCAGCATAATCTCTTAAATTAGTACCTTTATAGTTATCAGATTCTTCTATTTTCAGAAAGATGATTTGTTTTCTTTTAATAGTCTATATCAATGATATTTAAAAAAATATTAAAGTTTGTAGAGTTTCAAAAGTTTTTTTTGCCAACTATAATTTTACCTCACCTCATCTATCCCAACAAACAATCACCATTCGTAAACACAAAACAGAAAGTAGAACTGAGTTACACAACCACCATCAGAAATAGACCACTCTTGAAACATACTATCCAGGAACACGCGAGGACACCTAGTTAGACTGCAGGTTCAAATTTTGAGTTGTCAATTAATGTCATTTTTTATGGATCTGATTTTCTGAATCTTCAACATTTAGAGATAGTTAAACAAATGTATGTCGAGCTCATTTTCAATTGATGTGGGCATGACTATGCTCATTTACTTATAAATATAAATTTTTGTTGATTTAGTTTTAAATTAAAATAATTTTTTTTCTAAATACCAAATAAATTCTAGCTCAAGTGAATGGTTATCACGGAACCAACGGACATACAATCAAAGGCTCGAAAGTGAAGAGCAAGAACTATGCAACGCCGGATTGCGGAGCAAAAGTGATCGCAGCAAATAATGATGCCCAACATCCTCACAAGGTATTATAATAATAATAATAATAATTGTTAAAGTACTATAATAATAGTACTTATGATCAACAGATTTTGTGTTTGGGGCTTTAATGTTAATGACGAAATAACTCTTCCAAATATATAATGAAATTTTCACTTAAAAAACACAAATTTTGAGTTCTTATTTAATTTGAATATTCTTTGTACGTATTTGCATTAATATGCAAATTAAATTCCCGAAATAATACATTGTAATCTTACCATCAAGATTGCTTACCTAATTTACCATAGTTTAAAGATCTACGTACAGTAGAAGTTATTAAATGCATCACATTTACTTTAATTGTATGAATGTTTACTTCAGCACTAAATTATTGTGTTTTTGCAGGTGATTCTGTCAAGCAAGGATGAATATCTTCTAAACAAATGCAAGGAACGAACTTGGTTTGTTGTGGAGCTGTGTGAAAGTATTCGACCACTTAAGGTTAGTTTTTTCGTTGCAGTTCAATTTACTTCATTCAACTTTATATAATTTTTGGGATGGTCATATGTTATGAAATGGAGGTGTTGAAGAAAATAAAGTCTGATGTTAAAAGTTGTTAAATTTCGAATTATTTTTAGCAAGTTATGAAAAAAGCAAGAATCTTGATTTGATTCCACAATATTTGCTTTCATAAATATTCTAAACTTTTTTTTAAATTAAATGAAATATTTTTGATTTAATGGAAAAACGTTTTAGGGCCAAAGTTAACTTTTATGGTTAAAGTTTGTGATTAAGCACACTGTGAATTTATTTGAAGCTGTATAGCAAAGTTTATTTAATAATTGTTTATATGAATATTTCCAACAATATGCAGTGCTTTTTTTAAATTGAATGAAATATTTTAATCATAGTGAAAAACATTTTTTTTTCTTGAGTTTAACTAAGTTTTACTGCAAAGCTTATTAAATAATAGTTGTTTACATGGATATTTACAACATTATGCTCGACTCTTTTTAAATCAAATGAAATTTCTTAAATTTTCATGATTTTTTTTTAAAAAAACGAGCCAAATTTATTGGCTAACTTTTTTGATTAAGCTCATGAATATATTTGAAGTATTATTGTTAATATATTACGAGTTGATTTCCAAATGAACTTTCGTGTAACTTGTTATAGTGCTAGTTTCTTCATTATTCATCCTATATAGGTTTTATTTTTTTGTCAGCCTTAAACATATTTATTTGAAGAGTTAGAAAGAAATGAATTTATTTAATAAAAGTTGTTTGTTTTAACCTTCCAGCTATTTTTTTCCCCAAAAATTAATGTTTAAAAAGCTATAGCCAAAAACCCGAATTTTTTAGCAAACGTTTAAAGTTTTTTCTTTAAAGAGTTAAAGAAAATTATATTAAAGAAAAGTTGTGTTTCATGACCAAATTACCTATACTGTCAGGAGTATTTGTCTCGGAAAATCTAAATTTATGAAATTATAGTCAAAAACAGAATTTTCAACTCTAAATCTTTTTGAGCAATAGTTCAAAGTTTTTTATTTGAAATGCTACAGAAATTGTGATTGAACAAAATTAGTTTGTTATGACTATCTAACCAGTACTGCCAAGAGGAACTTGTTTATAAATTCATTATCTATCAAGCTATAACAAAAGAAACACAATGTTTGTTCATCTCACGCGAACATGCTTGTCAAAAATGGCTAGTTACATGACATCTTATACTGGAGCTACTGAAACAAAACGTGTTACCTACATGAATAATAAATAAATAATTAATAATCAGAAAAAAATGTTATTTGCACAAGTAATAAATTCCAATTAATCTATCAGATTGACCTTGCCAACTTCGAGCTGTACAGTAACTCCCCCAAAGATTTGGTCATTTCCGGCACACACCGTTATCCCTCCAGAGAATGGACGGTGGTGGGGCGATTCGAGGGACAGGAGGGCAACAGAGCTGTGCAGGCATTCGCCGTCAACGACAATGAAGACTTCTTCAAGTACATCAAGGTAAAGTTTTATTCCTTGGTCTTTTCATCTCTACCTGAATTATGAAATTTTTGATATCAAGATTGAAATATGTTAAAGCTCTATTTAAAATAATCATCATACGTTAAAGCTCTATTTAAAATAATCATCATACGTTAAAGCTCTATTTAAAATAATCATCATACGTTCAAGCTCTATTTAAAATAATCATCATATGTTAAAGCTCTATATATATTATAATCATGATACAATAGATAATATTCATTAAGTCACTACAAATAAATTGTGTTGATCGAAATGTACATTTTAATTATGAACTCTTTGTGGTGTTCATTGAATAATCTTCAATATAAGGTACATAAGTATGAATTTATTTACAAGTTTTCATATAGCTAATATTTCGATTTTATGCAAAACTAAAAATAATTTTTCTTTTATTCAGGTCGAAATTTTGAGTTATTATGGATCAGAATTTTTTTGCCCGGTTTCTCTTTTCCGTATTTATGGTCTATCCGAGTACGAAGTCATTGAAGATGGTACAGAAGATGCGGATGACAATGATGACATTGAAGAGAATATTGTAGATGATGATGAAAAGATTAAAGGTAATTTTTTTTAAATAAGAACTTAGAAGATATATTTTTTAAAATTAAACCATTAATGCCTGACAAATCATTGGTATAAGGAGTAAAATTAAAACATTTTAGAATAGTTGTAAAAGTTTAATTTTCAAACATGGGTGGGCTGTATGTTCCTTTATACATTACCGTTATCATTAAAGCTACTTATGCATCAAGTATATTTTTCATTAACTCTAAATTTGGATGAACCAAAATTATATAAAACCCAGTTAACATTGCAACTTATCTTTGCAGAAAAATGACGAAGTTCACTGAATAAATTTCAAAACTTAAGCCAGTCTTAAATGTTAGAATTTATTCAGTGTAATTCATCATTTTTTTGTAACATTTAGTTATATATGAATTTCAATAGAAATTGGGTCAAACACAAATTTTATTTCTCTGTTAAGTTCATTTGTTATGTAATTTTCATGTTAACAAAATTCTTGCTATACAGATAAGCACGGAGTTCTCCCGAATGTGCTGCAGATGTTCAGCGGGATGCTGGACGTGATCAAAAGAGGCTCCTGGCCAGCTTCTAGGTCCGGTCATCCCACCAGCCTTGACTCTCTCACGCACGACTGCCGATTGCTTCATCCGCACTACAACATTGACGAGAAGACTTGTCTGATTGCAGATTCGCTGAACTACATCCTAGCATGCTATTATTCAGAGTATCAGGCACTCATCCAGATTCCAGTCGTACAGAACACCGTGAAAAACTCGTCCTTCTGTCAAACATTGGCTCAGAGCATGTGCTCCATGCCGGATATCAATGATAGCTTTGTCTATGACACTATATGTAACAACACCTATGTTTGTGTGATGCTGTCGCCAAAGCACGTGCTAGCGATGTGCTTCATGAACGACCCGTCGATCATTCAACTTTCTCCCCCCTGCCAGTCCAATGAAGCTTCATCATCATCACAGCCAGAGAATTATTCAGAAACTGCGGCTAATATTTTGCAAGAAAAGAAGAAAATAAAACCATACAAACCGAACGTCATCAGTCCACCCGTTGCAAATAAATCGTCTCCCAACACAGATGAAAAGAAAGTGGAAGAGAAAAATCTTGATTCCAAAATGCATCCACCCGTCAAGGTAAAAAATTTATCAGAAAAGAAAGAGCCAAAAAATCCTACAACACACATGCCAAAAGAAAATACCAAAGTGGGTGAGAGAAGTACAACTCAGAAAGAACCAAAAGAAAAGTTGACAACCTTAAAAGATTCGGATGAAGTGACAAAACCCATAGAACCGAAATTTAATATAACTGCTTCACCTCTTCCAAATGTAGTTGACATCTTCTCTGAACAGGAAGGCTCTGGTTCTTATGAAGAGATCCTATCAGATCAAATATTAGACCAATCTCAACCTACTACCACAAGTACCACTCCCACTACTACAACTACCACCACTCCAACTCCAACATCTGTACCACCCATCATTGAGAGCAAACACACATCTCCGTCCCATAACAACAAAGAGTCAGTCATTGTGAGGCTATCGAACAAAATTAAGGTAATTTTCGGCAATGTTTTGTTTTGCGTTTGTAATTTAAAACCAATGGCCTTCCTATTGGTGCAATGTACATTACATTCACTCCCAGATGTCCGCTTATGCATCTAATACCCAAACTGTACATTTCTTACCTAACCACATAATCCAATGAGATGAAATTGTTTGATGTATGTTTGTATAATGTATATTGAATTATATTTTTGTTTGTGAAACATAATTATACAAATCTATGTGTAATTTAATTATAACTTTCAAATTTTACAGAACCTGGAAAACAACATGTCAATAAGCAGTCAGTATTTAGAGTCATTGAGTACTAGGTACAAAGATCAAATTGCCAATATGGAACTTGAAATAAAAGCAGCGATCTTGGCTTTGAATATCACAGCTGAAATGGCACGAGAGAAAGATGTCCAACACGAGAAGGACTTGAAGGTGTTAAGGGAACAGGTGTCAAATGTATCAACCGTTTTGATAGAGTTGGTCGAGCAGAAAAATAATCTGGAGAAAAAAGTGATAGAGCAGCATATGTTTCTCATGTTTATCGAGGTGATCCTCCTATCGATAGTGTTTACGCTTTGTTATCTGCGGCTACGGAACAAATATGCAAACTTGAATAATGATTACATCGACAAAAATTCATTGAATTCTTATTCATCTTCGAATGATCAGAGATCCACAGCAAGAGTTCGGCGTAGATCCGTTGACAGTATCACTCGAGAGAGGGACTCCAAACCTAGAAAACGCAGACCCAGCGAAGAAGCTCTAAATATCACCGGTATGTTCATATTAAATTTGTAAAAGTTTGGCGTTTTCATAGTTTTGCAAGTGTGAAAGAATTTTAGTATCTGCAGAGCCTACAAACTCCATAAAACTATTTACAGAAATAAATAAATTTTATTGTTATTACTACTCGACTTTTTAGCTGGAGCAGGTTTCATTGTTATATAATTTGAAGATAGCACTTGGATAAATTCCTCTTTTTCATCTACTTGAAATTAAAACCTAATGTTCATATTTTGTGATTGTTCATAATTTAGTTGTTACCTAAATATTTTACTCTCTATTGTTAATATATTTACTTCAAATGGACAATAATTTTATCTCATTGAGTAGCCTTTTCGAGATGCATTTTATTTCTTTCATTCCTCAGAATAGTGTAAAAATTTTCACATTTCTCACTAAAGAAAATAATTGTGATGAATTTAAAATTTGATGTCAAACACTAACAAACCACTAAAATATATTGTCTTAAGTATTGTATTTCTTCTTTTTTGAAATTGAATATAATTTGTTAAAATTATAACCTTTTTTTGCAGGCACATACAATGATTTGTTGATCATTGAGCCAGCCATCCCAATCATGGTTGACTCATCATTCACAGAAAAGAGGAGGAAAAAGAAGAAGACAAGTCTGAAAAGATCTCGATCGAATGCCTCCATCAGCGAAGCATCCAGACACATAATGATGACCGAGCGCAAACAGAAACAGATTGAGAACCTCGAAACATCATCTGCTGGGGTGCTCTTCTATGATAATAACATTGACCCGTGTTTGGCACACTGCAATGGCAATGTAGAGTCACTTCAGGATTATGGTAATGTGAATCAAATCACTGTCTACAATGCTGGCAACAATGTGTCACACAATAACATAACATCGAGCGATAACTATGTAGAGTCGACCGGTCGAAGTTACATTGAGAATATTCAGTCGGCCGATTCCGACATGCACGTTTTCCGGCACAAACGACATAATTCCAACCCTCTTGTCGAGTCCAATTACGGTCACCAATCGAGATTCACTTCGTCTGTCTCTATGGACGACTCGAGACTTTGCTGCTGTGACGAGGTCCACAAAAGTTGGGACAAAAGTTGTGGTAAATCTCGGATAAAGTCAAAGAGGAACAAAAGTGTGATCGTAGCTCATACTCCAGAGTACTATGAACATTATTCATCAAACAATCAAAATTATTACAACTGCACAACATCTCCATACTTGACCGAAAAACAAGATCTTGGTCTTTATCTTGATCAGAGGAACTATGTGCACAATTCCGACATTAATATTATAGATCAACACTCTAATGGTTATCGTTATTATGATTCCCAAGTTCAGCCAAACGGCTATCACACTAACCACAACCATAGCTACAGCCAAAATGGACTCCATGTTATCCACCCAGTGTCTCCTGGAACCGACGCCATCGATGGTCTTCACAACCAAAGCTGTTCTGTCGATGCCAATGCAGTAAGATTATCCCGAAAGGCAAGAACAAAACTCCGTTCGGACAACTGGGAGTGGTATGCATCGCAGCCACCAAGGCACTCAAATGGGCCTAGCAGCAGCAGTGAAACAGTGAGCACCTGCAGCGACTCGAGCCACAAGAGTAAATTTGAAACTACAGAAGCGAACAGCAAATTAGAGTTCGGTAGTTGCCTGGAGAAGCGGAGGAAAAGACGTAGTAGGACACATCGAACGAGCATCGTGGTTGAAGAGAACGGCGAAATAGACGCAGGGACTTGATCACAAAATGATGCCAAATGCTGCTTCAGAATATGTGCTATTACTTTATGCGAAAAATTCTTGAGAATGTAAAGTGAACATTAGTTTAGATCTGTTGTATATCATAAATATATCCAACTTTAGACTAAATTTATGCATGCACCAAAAAGATATAATAAGTGTCCGTAAGGTCCATTATCGTGCCAACTCCATTGGAAAAACGACTTTAATCAATGTAGTCTAATAGCTGAAACCTTTTACCACAATTCAATTGTTTTGAAGTTAGTCTATTGCACATGAATGCTCTAGTCAGTTACATTTCATTGTGTGATTATATATGCGGAAAGTTTATATTCAGGTGGATATGCACGCTAGGTTTCAAATTTTATGTAGCAAATTTCTTTAGTTTTAATTAACAATTTAAAATAAAATTATCTGCTTTTTTCGTCAGAAAACATTGTTGATTCAAGCTTTCTTTTATATAAAGTTTCTCTTAAAGGCAATTGTATGTTTTTTGACTATGAAAATAGTTGTAAATATTTCATGTTTAGAAATATTTTTTTTCTCCTAATATGACCAACAAATAATTAATTTATTTGAAGATATTAATTAAATTTTAATAGAAATAAAAAAGTAATTTTATTTTAGAATTATTGTTATATTTATTACTTAAATATTTTCAAAATGTTTTTTATTCCTTTTAGATTTATTTTTATAAATGCACAGAAATGTTCTTTAAAAAATAAAAGCTGACATTTGAAAATAATTTTTTTAATAATGTAACGGCAAAAGTTTTTTATTTTGACATTCCATTTAAATGGAAATTTTTGTTAGTTTAAGTTTATTTATAATAAAAATTTTTGAAATACTTTCTGTTCCGAAATACTTATCCAAAAACAATTCTCACGTGGTCGGAAAAAAGTTAGGTTTTGTTGTGTTAAAACAGTTTATTTGAAATTATTTTTTTGAATAAGCTAATACCAATAAATCAGGACCATCAATACTAACTGAATTGCTGATGAACAACTATTTTGGAACAGAGGGAGTATATCTTGATGATTTAAACTTGCAAATATATCGACAATAGGACAAGTGAGGTAACTCTCATTCAAATAACATATAGCTTACCTCACTTTTGCTGTTGTAAATCCACATATAAGACAATAGCATAAGTGAGGTAACCCACATTCAAATAACATTTTTTTACCTCACTTGTGCTGTTGTCTGTCAATCCAAATGTTCTTGTAAATGTAGTCCCCCTTTTTTTGGTATAAATTGTTCTTTTCCTTTCCCCAAATCATTTTATCTTTTATCGTTAGTCATCTTATTAAATGAATTTGACCTAAAATTCATCTCTTTTATGCAAATACTGATTCCCAAATGTGATATTATACTATGTTGGAGTTTGACAAAAGTGATTTGAAAGCTCGAATTATTTTGTTTATTCCGTACTTTCCTCTTCCATTAAAATCAATCCTCATTTGACATAGTTTTCATCTTTCATTCACCATCAGACCAAATATCAAAATTTGAATCATTGTATGTTGAAAGTTGTAAATTTAATATTTAGTGTCTTAACATTTATTGAAAGATTGAATTTATAAAAAATTATGCTGGATTCATTGGTATAAAAACGTTAGGTTAATTATGTCTTTTACAAATATTTGCATACTATAAACAAAATAGGTTTCCTCGGCATTGTTAAATGATCTTGTAAGTTGTTTATTTTTTGTTTATTTCCCAATAACTTAAACAATAATCATCCATTATCTAAGCTTTACCTTTAAACTGTTTAAAGAGTACATGTTACTTTAAACAAAGCAAATATTTATATTTCTGTAAACCGTTTTAGGTTTTATTTTTAAAAATGTAAGAAATTACATTGGCAGTGCATAATGGTTTTAAAAATTACGATTTACAATTATTTGAAAAAAAATGTAACTATCTATATGTAAAAGTTTTTTTTTTCAAATTTGTATACTTAAAATAATGTTTTGTTTAAGTTTCATATATTGTAATAATCATTATGTCTACTTTGTTACATAATATTCAGAGTATATACTAAGTCATTGATTGGCATTAGTTCTAATATTACTGCTAAATAATCTCATGAAGATAAGTTTATATTCATCACCTAAAGCTATAACTAATAGAAATATATCCATTGCTGAAAGGCTACAGCTTTCACATGGCCAAATTTTCTCTTCAGTTCTATAATGGACAACTACCCTCGGTGCTATTAACTGATGCAAACTAAACCCATAATGATAAAGTGAATGGAAGATATTCATCAACCATGTCTGTTCATTTGCTTAAATTAAACCTAAAACATTGAGTGACACAAAGTGAATATTAATTTTCTGATGGTACATAAAAAATGCTTATAAAGTTATTTTGATGAAATTTTCAATTAAATTTAAATAATTAATTGAACATGTTTCGTAGTTAATATGAATAGCGAAAGCTAATATTTATTGTTTTATCAATTAATTAGCTGGAGTAATTGCAGCTTAAAGTAATCACTTCATTTGTGTGCTGTGTACTCGGCTAATTTTATTGTTAGTTATGAGGCTACTTTACTACCTTTTACTAATCCTAATCTATCGTCTCAAATTGTTGAAAGATGTTTATTACCTTAACTAAGTTTACGTTTCTTGTTTTTTTTAAATCACATAAATACTACAGAGAAATGTTTCCCCTTGCCTAGTCATATTTATTATAGTCTTTTCTAGTATTTTTCTCTAACCAATCAAGTTTCCTCTTTCTCTAGGAAAATTTTTCTGTGCTATGCATTATGCTGTAAAAAAAACTAATTTATATATATTGAAGTTTGATATACATATCTTAAAGTGTTAATGATGTATATTTTATTTAAATTAATAATTAAGAAATATATTTTTTAATTAAATAAATGTTGTTATAATGTAACATTGTTTTTAAGAAAATAATTTACTTATTGCTTACATTATGTTAGTATATTTTTTTATAGAAATGTTTCTTTCAAACAAATGTAAATATTATTTTATGTTTGTGAAACCAATTGTAAATGTGTAAAATTATAAAAAACAGTGGAATATAAGTTGACTATAGGGAAATGTTTTTGAGAATTAATGCCATGTTTAAAACACAACTATGTAACATTTACAATGTTTTAAATTTGGTAATAGTTCATTGTGATATTTGTTATAGTAAATTTGCTTAATGTTTATTAAGCTTAAATAAATGTTATTACACTTAGAATCTTTTCCTGTGTTCTAACAGGTCATGTTGTGAATAAATATAATTATAATGTTTTGTTTTTATTTTCAAACAATGAAATTACAAAATAAATCCTATATGAATTTCTTAATTATAGTTAAAAAACAATTATTGCAATTTGTCTATGTGGTGGGGGAGAGCTACATAATGTATTGTCAAAATTAAAACAATTCTGGATTACATTTTCTAAATTTGTTGAGGCGAAGAAATTAGTAAAAAAAATTTGTTACTGAAATAAATGTGAAACTGACGAGTTATTTTTTCGGCGTGTGAAGACTGGTTAACATTTTTGGTTGAAGAGTTACACAAACTTTTATTTAACAAATCTTGACGGGCTCCTAATTAATATTAGCAAGAGTAACTTGTTATAAATTTCCATTGTGTTGTGTTTGCTGCCAAATGTAAGTTTGAAAAATTGTATCGGCGTATTTTGCACTAATGCCTACAATAAACATGTTATTTTGACCTAGATTTTAAATGGAAAAATTTATGCTTGAGTGGCGCTATACACCGCTGACGAATCCTTTACCGTTCAACATTGCTTCAATCCAAGACTGCTTATCTACTTGAACAAACATTTAGTCTTCTAATGCAGGGGCTAGATGCGACTAGTTTTCTATACATTTGATTGGTTTCCGTTCAATTTTAATTTAACTAATCAACTTGTGCTATACAAGATAAGATTAGAATGCCTTGTTCACTGCAGGAAGTACAGAAACATTTTCTCTACTAATTGTATATTTGATCATGTTTTTGTTTATAATAGTATTTAATGGACAACTTTTACATCACTGGGAAGCATGTAACATTCATAGGAAAAATGCTGAAGCTTCTAGAATTATTTATGAACTCTAATTGGCATGAAAGATTTTTTAGCATTACAATATTTCGTGACCTTCATATGTCGCTGTTATATAAAAAAAAGTTTGTAGGGCTGACATGATTTGTTTTTTTAAAATTAAAGGATAGTTATCAAAGTTTTCTATTTTGATATTTTGTTTCCCATAAAGAGGTGAACTTCTAGAGTCAGAGTAGCATTTATTTAATAATATTTGGTGCTTTTGTATAGCGGGTTTAGTCGAACTTAACTGATCTCCACCCTGCTTCACACATCTACTTTAATATTACTACCCACATCAATTGATGTGTACCCTAAGTATATGCAGCCGACATATGGCGCGTCCTCCAAGTCGGGGTAAGCTTAGTATATGAGATTTTAAGGGAATTCAGCCACGTTCACATCTCAATGAAATAACCAGCGCCAATGAGACTTATTCACTTTTTATTCATACCATTTCTTGTTTTTTGTGTTTCAGTATTTTTTAGGTAAGCCTTCTTAAATGTCGGTTCAAACTGTATTTAGATAAGTGTTATTAGGGTAAGCATACTAAACATCGACTCCCTGTTATATGTCGACCCCTTTATTTAAAAAAAAACACTATTTACTAATTATTTAATATTTTCAGCTAATAATTACCCTACATTAGCATTACACCTTTAAGATTCTTGGTATATAAGGACATTTGAATCAGCAAACTAATAACTGAGATATGATCAGTTGGATGACGTCGGTCGACTTTAAACCCTTGTGCTTAAAGGGTCGATGATTAGTAGTGTTATCCTATAAACATGTGTATGTGATAGTTGTTTGTTGATGTTTCTTAATAAACTAATTAATTAAATTGTTTTAACAAATTGTAATAACATTTGTTTGATGTTTCTTAATGAATTACATTTTTTTAACAAGTTGTAATAACATTTTGTTGTTGTTTCATAACATAATAATTATTATTGCAAAACATTTTTCAAGAAGTTTAAACTTTGATCAAATTTTTAGTTCGAACTAATATTGTTTGAAAATATTCAAAATATTTAAAATTGAATTTGTAAATAATTTGAAAAATTGTTCGGTGAAATTTTTGAATTTTAGATACAATGCTCGAAAATGTGTGTCATCCAATTTGGCAGAATTCCAAATTATAATAAATAATCGGCTGAAAACAGAACAAATTCTACTCAAGACTAACAATGTTTGTAAATTGTGTTCATTCTATCAAATAACTTTACCCTCAAGACAAACATATTTATTTTAACTAGTTATTAGTTGTGATTGTTTTTCGTAATTGTGGTTGTTTATACAGTATTCCCTACAGCTGAATAATGGTCCAAGTATAATTCAACTACAGTATACCCTACAGCTTAATAATTCAACTACAGTATACCTTACAGCTTAATAATTCAACTACAGTATACCATACAGCTGAATAATGGTCCAAGTATACCCTGCAGCTGAATAATGGTCCAAGTATAAAGACTTTCCTCGTCATTCTAAATGAAATAGAACTTCATTTGCAAAAATATATTCAGTTTATAATTATTAAAAATATTTTTTATGTCAAAATTACAACAGGTTTGATATAAACTAGTTCTTAATTTTCGGGGATAAACGTAATTTTTTAATTAATGCCCTCAGTCGCCCACGATGGTGGTTGAAAATGTAATTCACATCTATTCCCTTTAACATCTATGGGGACAAATATGTCGCGTTTAAGAAGGTTAGTTTTCAATACAAACTCTGGTGTGTTGAAGACCTTAACATAATAATAATAATAATTCAATAATAATTAAATTAATAATAATAATAATAATAATATTAATAATAATAATAATAATAATGCAAACTCTGGTGTGTTGAAGACCTTAAGGTAATAATTACTCAGGCGTGAAAGGGTTAAGCAACCTTGAATCTGGTTAGTAATTCTATTGGCGCATCAAACACGGTTGATGTTTCAGAAATAGTTCCAGGGTCATTGAGCCATAATTTCAAGTACGAAACAAGTCTCGCAAAGATATTACGAAACACATCATATGATAACAATTCCAATTAAGGCTTTCATGTAACGAACAATGTATAAAAAAACACTATTCAGCCTTTCATATAAACTCAAACATTATTTTACCGCCCACATCAAGTTTTATTTATCCTAAGGATGTGACGCTTTCTCGAAACTGGGTTAAGCTTAGCACGTATGAATGAAGGATGACCTCATTATGGCTTGGGGAAGATTCAATTCGCGCCAACGAAATGTTTTTCTGAAGCATCATTCCTCACACAAACGCTCCATCGAATCATCCACGAAGATAATTGTTTGTAAAAAAATTTGGCGTTTGTAATCTAAGTCTCCTAAAAATATCAACAAAAATCAAACTTTTTAAGTCTTGAAATAGTTGCAACAAAAAAACATTTCATGAAAAATGACATAATTGGTCATTAGTAACATTTAAACGAATGTTGACTGCCCGTCAATACTTCCAACAGTCAATTGCAATTGATTAATCAAATGATTAACACTTTAACCATGTCTTGTAACACCGGTGATACAAGCAACGGTTAAAGTGATTAATTGGTACAACGAACTAAATTTTGTTCAGTGAATTTTTAAGGGGGACTTACTTGTAATTATAACGAACCCCTCACTTATGTGACAACTTTAATGCAAGCAACGACAAGTTATGCTCTGTCATGCTTGTAATGAGATATTTGTTTCTCAGAAACTAACTTGTTATTGACATAAACACAATATTAATGAGTGTTCATGTTCTTCATATTTGCAATCATTAATTATGTTTATAGTTTGTGATGATGAATTTTTTTAAAATTTATTGTATAAATTTTATGAGAAAATCCCCAATAAATACAAGACGACATTTAACAACTATTTCAAATCAACTATGGATTGAAAGAAGGACGGTTCATAATAGATAATTCAATGCTGGTTTGTAATTATATTTATTTTTCGTTTAGAAATTAGTTTTAAGGCTTTTCAGTATATAGAAATTTGAAAAAAAACATTGCAAGCCAAATACAAACCAAAACTTATGTCGGTGAAACTTCACGACAGCTACTCTTTTTTTATGACAACGGCGTATTAAAACAATCTTTTTACTTTAATAACTTTAACAATTTCTTTCTGGATTTTTTTTATATGTCCTCTTATTTATATATTTACACTCTGCACATACGAGAAGGTTGGGTTAGGTAAGGTTAGGTGAGGTTTTGTAGTTTTTCTAAAACTTTCAAATGAAAGTTCATCGGTTTAATACGACATTGGGACAAAGTTTACAAAGAATGACATTTTTATTTTGGAATTTACTTTATAAATTACTTGTAAAATAGTTACAAAGTGAAATATGAGGTGAATATGAAACGAATATGATCATTATTAACGAAACTTATTAAAAAACAATACAAAAATAGTAATAAAGTTTACTTAGGAATCATACGTCCGCCAGTGCAAGTTGCTCAAAAGAAGTGATTCACCTAACACAGAATTGAAATCGACCACACCAAGTTGATTGAACATTTTATCTAGTACTTTTCATTTATATTGGACAAATTTTTTAGAGATATTTGAATATAGCTAATAAATGTTTTTGGTCACCGAAAAACATTTGAGGAGCAAAGTTAGGTTAGGTTAGGTGTGGTCACGATAATGCTAAATTTTGCTTAAATACTGGTTGGTGTATGTAATCAAAATTTATAAAAAAAAAACTTTTTTAGTATTTTTATTTTCAATTCTATCAAGTTGCAATTTACTTGAAATTACTTCAGTACTTGTCGCATTGTTCTTAATGTCAGCATGGAGTGTTGCAGTGATAACTTAAACGATTTTGCCAGCATATATAAGAATAATTATGAAAAATTAATTGAATATTGTGTTGCGCACAAACTTATATTACGTGAACTTAAATATCCTAAGTTTTAGCAAGGGCCTTGTTCTTGAAGAACTTGCCAAATCGTCAAGAACGTGTCCATCAATGCTCACGGCTGCGCGTTTATTTAATTCTGGTTATTAAACAACGGTGAGTTTTTGTTTTATTTCAGTTTTTTATTTATTTTAATCCCGTTTCTAAGAATTTTTTTTATTAAACAATTTAATAGTTTCTGAAGTAATGTTAATGGTTCATGCTGCCATGCTGCAGTTATCGTACAGTGTACAGCGTGCGACGCGACAAGTCCCTCTTTGTAAACTTTCACCCCACATTCATTCCAGTCTGTCTGTATTTTATTAACAAAACTCATGACTGATGTGGAAATCATTAAGGTGTTTTGTTTAAATATTGATGAAGAAAAATATAATTATTTATATTAATGAAAATAAATCATCAAAAACTTATAGTTTATAAAATAAATGAAATAATCTGTTTTTGAGACAATTAATACTGAACACTTTACAAATTATAAAGTGATATCCATTAATAAACTTAACTTAGATAAGACGAAGAAAATTTTCTCGTCAAAAATACATTTATTAATGATAATGAAATTAAGTCGTCAAAAACATATAATTTATAAAAGAAATGGAAAACATGCTTTTGAGACAACTAACACTGAACAAATCACAAAATATAAAACATCCTACTTTGTTTCCCTAATTCCGGCATCTCGTCTATTTACACAATTTTCTATAAATTTAAAATCATTTTCCTAATTTTGTTTTCTTGCCGACTAAAATAGAACAAACTTTCAATCACATAACAACTGACAACCCTACTTGCCCAAATTTGGCACCCTGCATGTTTACATCACCAAAGTATCAACTTGTCTATTGTTGGGCTTGGTGTTGTGATTGTTGTAGCCCTCATTAGTAGCATATGGCAGCTTTTACACCGGCATTCGCCTCACACCGGCCAACCTTACCAACCTTTCTTTGACACTGTCCTTAAAAATTCACCAATTGCTTATGTTATAATGTTGTGTATATATAACAAACATAAGTATGGTAATGAACAACATGCAGCTAACAATTACACGAAAAGTATCTTGATCCTTCATAATTAGTTTCAAATTATATGAAGAAATATGTTTTTTTTGGGAAAGAAGTATAAATATTTACTTTATTTTTAATAAATAAATAATTAAACTTGTTTGTAATAAATAAGTAATCAAATATGTTTATTAAAGTTCAATTATTCTATGATAACTATGATGACAGTTAATTATAAAGTAAAATTCGAGTGATTAAAGTTGTTAGAATAACAAATAATTTAGAAAGAAATTTGAATTCAGCTTCAACTAGTCATTCATTTTGTATTCATTTATTCATAGGAAGTTTAACTTAATTTACATCACGCTTAAATTTGTATCTTGGCCTTTCCGCTGATGTAAATTAATAAGCTGTCAAAAAGTAATATTTTCAGTTTGCAACATTTTTATGTATTATTCAAAAAGTTGTTGTATATATTAGTTATGAAGTAAAATTGGTTACCGCAAGTGATGTACTTTGTATTGAATGAACAAGCGTGTGTTGTTTTATTAAGATAGTTTTACTTATGGAGTTATTTGAAATGATGAAACAAAAAACTAAAGTTTCGTTCGTTTAGTTGTACAGTGAAACTACTGAGTTATGAAAATCCCAATCAGTGGCATACCTTAGTTATGAAATACATGAATCAAGTGGTACGGAAAGTAAGTTTTGCGAAAATACTAAATAGGACGTTAGTATTACCGACGATTTAATTTTTATTGTGGTTTTAATATAACTCAATAAATAAATAAAAATGTCAAAGTTGGGTATATAGCAATTCTGGCAACAATTTACATGTGTGTATTTTGTACCATCGGTGGCACACGTATCTGACATTTTTTCAAATCGAAAAATGAGAATAATGAAGTTATTAATTATTATTTTTTGTTGTAAATTCCATACTGTGAAAATCAATTGTATATTTATACAGTATGAAATGACAACAAGAATACAAATGTATAACTTTATTATTCTTATTTTTCTATCGGAAAAATGTCAGATACTTTTGCCACCGATGGTAGATATTTAATAATTATTGAACTTCTTCTTCGGACAACGTTTTCATAATTTAGAACAATAAATATTTTTTGTTGTAACTGATGTAAAACAAATTTTCAGTCTTTATGAAAATTGCAGCATAATTACAAATGTTGATTTAAAAAAAAATCAGTGGTGAAAAAAAATTCATGATGGTCTACTTAAACTGCCCAATTTGTGAGAAAATAACCTTTTCTGATGTAAGAGAACTGCAGAACCGAGTCGCCTTGGCTCTTCAGAAGCAACTTTGCTGCCCCATATGCAGCGCCTTGGTGCCAGGGCTGCAGGCCTTCCACCTACATGTGGCTGACCATCTTCCAGAATCAAAGGCAATGTTTAACAAACTGGCTGTTGAAGAAAACAATCTGGACAGCCAATCATTTGTCTCATCTGTTCAAGAAAAGGAAACCACAGGCAATCTTTCAAAATGTTTAGATAATTCAACATCCAACGAAAACTTGTGGAATCAGAGCAATTATTCCCCAGAATGTATTCCATCTTTCGAGAAACTTGACATCACAGATGAAGCTGCTTCGTTCGATCAATCTCCGAGGTCCTCTCAATCACTGAATTGTTTGTCGAGATCAACAAGTTTACGATCTCTGTATGAGGATGGTGGTTCACCGTGTGGCTCAACCACTTCAACAAGTGGACCAAGTTGCGATCTTTGTGGTTTGGTTTTTTCTTCCGAACATTTTCTAGCTCTTCATAAAGATGTCATCCACTCCCAACCAAATGGGTTTGCAATTACTTGCAAATTATGCGACTCAAAACATAAAGACTTAGAAACCTACAGAAACCACATACGGCAAGAACATAGCGAAAGAAGATATTTGTGTGAAAAATGTCCTAAAACGTTTAAAATGAAAGGTAGTTTAGTTGTTCATACAAGCATGTGCCATGACCCCAGCAGTCGGATTACTTGTCGATATTGTAAAAAGAAGCTCAGTAGTAAAGCTCGCAAAGATTTGCATGAGAGGAGGTATCATGGGCAAATGTATCAGCAAGATGAAATGACGTCGCAAACACAAAGTAACCTGGGAGAGGCTCAGTGTTGGTTAAATAATCTGATGAATGAGACGAGTGCACAAAATTCATCTATGCTTCCCCCAAGTGGACCAGGCATCATAAACAACGAAAACAGACCTATTAAAAACAAAGTTTTACAACATAGTCCTAGTTCATTGATACCTAAATTGAATTCGATTGAAGAAAGTGAAAACAAAACAAGTGTAGAAAAGGACCAAGATGTTGTTCCGCCTTTTCTAGAAAGCAATAAAATAGGTTATTATGACGAAAGAAAAAGTGAAGTGAAAAGTAATGTTATTTTTAATATGCTAATGTCACAAGAAACATCAACTTCTCAAGATTCACAAATGGACATTGTTGATAATAAAAGTGTATTTTATAATGAATCTGATTTCCTTGATGCAAAAGAAAAAGCAGAAAAGAATAATCAAAAAGAAAGTCCTGACATTTTCCTTAGAAAAACGTCCAATTTCATAAACTGTGAAAACTCTAAGAGACAGATTGAAATATTTGAGGAAAATTTAAAGTACAATGACATCTTAGTTAACAATAAAATTAATCAAAACTACAATGTTAACCAAACAATAATCAGTTACAATGAAAACAATCCTTTGAAAAAACACTTTAATGATCAAGTACCCACAGGCAACGAGAAATGGCTGCCATTCAACGGCTCAAACCAAGCAATTATCTATCACAGAGTGCCTGAGGAGAACAAAAAACAAGACAAATCCAGTGAGAATAAGTCACAAGACAGATCCGATGAAAGTAAACAGCAAGACAATTCTCACTTTAAAACAAACAAACAAAATGGCTTCCCTTCTGGGTCTGTTGCAGTTGCTTCTCCGCAATCTCATGCAAAGTCACCTTCACACAATCCTTCGTCTCCCATTGTGAAGTCTGGCAGTCAAACAGAATTTTCAAATGAAAACGAACTCCTTGAAAATAAAATCACAACAGGTTATGATTCTCCATTAACAAATGTTCCAAAGCTTTGTTCAATGAGCACTGATGATGCTGTTTACTCAGCGCCAACCACTTCCTCCAAACTGGCCTCGCTTCAAACGTGGTTAAACTGCGAGAACAAAAGCTTCACAATTTATTTACCATCAACTGCCAGTTGTAGTGCGGGGAAGGGGGGGAAGGTGGACAATGGGAGGAAGGTGGACAGTCAAGACCAGTTGTCAACAGTTACAGTTACAGTTGGTACATCAACGGAGGTTGCTCCTCATAGCTACTTAGGCAGCAACACGTCCTCTTTATTTGGTAAAGATAACAAAGTCAACAGCAGTCAACCATCAAACACTTCTGCCAATGGCTCTTCAGATTCCCATAACAAAAAGGTAAGTTTCCAGTATTTGCTGTCTTTAGTGTGTGAGTGTGTGTGTGTGTGTGTGTGTGTGTGTGTGTGTGTGTGTGTGTGTGTGTGTGTGTGTGTGTGTGTGTG
>JARUHE010076620.1:0-15340 GCA_031471125.1 Archaeomysis grebnitzkii
TATTATTATTATTATTATTATTATTATTATTATTATTATTATTATTATTATTATTATTAGTATTATTATTGTTATTATTATTATTATTATTAGTATTAATATTGTTATTATTTTATTATTATCATTATTATTAATATTGTTATTATTGTATTATTATCATTATTTTTATTATTGTTTTGGTTGTTGTTTCTTTCTCTTGTATTACAGTTTAAGTTTAAGTAAATATTTCAAAATTTTTATTCAAACATTTGGAGGCGATTAAACATTATATTAAAATAAAACATCCAAAAATTGGGACTATTTTAACTTTTGATGTCTAAGATAGTCAAAATCGAATGTTAACAAAGGTTAGTCAATTAACAAAGGTTAGTCAATTAACAAAGGTTAGTCAATTAACAAAGGTTAGTCAATTAACAAAGGTTAGTCAATTCAATAATGTTAATTTGACCATCTTAGACATACAAAGTTAATCGAGTGTATTCATTGTACAATGATGAAGGGGAAAGAATTGGATGAAAGAAAAAAAGAAGGAAAAACAAAAAGTCTCAACAATAAATATGTGCGTATTTGTGTTAAAGCTTTTGTGTGTGATTGCGCGTATGGATATTGTCAAAATAAACCCGATCTAAAAACAATTATTTGTCAAACAGTTCAACGTCTAATAAGCCATGTAACGTACAATTGTACATGTACTACACACCTGTATATGTACTGTACAAATGTGCATGTACATGTACAACTGTACATGTTCTGTAGAACTGAACATGTGCTGTACAACTGTACATGTACGAGACAGCTATGTGTTGCTAAGCTTAGTTAATCTAATGCAGAAATAATCGTGCAATCTTTTTCTTACAATTACTAATTAGACGAGTTCAAAACTAATTTTCTTCTCTGATTAATTCTGACTAAGACACTTGACCAACCTTTGTCTTAGATAAACTGAAATTAGTTGCACTAAAGAAATAACTAATTTACTAAGGACTTCCCAACTCTAGAGCCTTGCATACTATTCAATAACTAGAATTCAAATCAACTTGTATCGATGCAACCCTTCAACGCATGGCTATGTATTGGTCTAAGGTCTGAAATACATTGAAATATGTATTGGAATTAACCTTTATTTAATATATTAACATTAAGATTGAACTTAATATTTTCTAACTGCATTAAAGTTGTTATTATAATTAATATTTGTTATATGTGACGTATCTGTCCCTATATGAAATGAAGATCTAACATTTTCGTTTGTTTTAAAGTTGATTGAAACTAAAGAAAAACAAAATAAACAATCAAAGTTTAAAATATAATTTAGCAACAAATTTTCTTAAATTGTAAATGTTTAAATACATGGTTGACTTCAAATTTATAACAATATTAATGCAATGAATAATACTACGGATGCACATTTAATGTTAAAATTTAAAATAATTATGTAAAATGTAAGCTATTCATACCATTTTTGTTGAGTTTTAGAAAACAAAACAAAGTGGTTTTATAATTTCATTTCTTAAAAACTGAATTACCTGTCTCTTGTTTTTTATACTGTTTGCAAAACATACAATTTGCTCTATAGAACATCATATGATCAGTAGCTACAATATTTTAATAATAATAACATCGGTATGAAGTAATCTCATTTTTTATAACCAACTTTAATTACCGATAAATACCGAAACAATTTGAAAACAACTTAAGTTAATTAAATAAACAAAACAAACGCCAAGCAAACCTTTTGTGGCCACAAATGTGAATTTATATTGTATTAAAAACCGCAATTCCTCACTCCTCAAACTACATGAGAAAAACAGTTACATTTTCTCGAGTTAACACTTTAACTGTTTCTTGTAACACCGGTGATACATAAATCTAATGACTTTTTCCATCTTATGTAACACTGGTGACGCAAAGCAAGTTACTTTATATTTTTAATACAATTATACAAATTAAAAATATGAACCAACTTTTCTGTAACACTGGTGTTACATTGATTATTCACCGTACACATATTTGACAGCAGAATTGTATAAAGTTAATGGAATTGTAATACATTATCTAAATAAATAAATGTTAATACTTTTGCGATTACTATTAATGTGGTGCTCATGAGGAGTTCATCATTACTATTACTATTACTATTAATGTGGTGCTCATGAGGAGTTCATCATTAATATTACTATTACTATTAATGTGGTGCTCATGAGAAGTTTATCATTACTATTACTATTACTATTAATCTGATGATCATGAGGAGTTCACTATTACTATTACTATTACTATTAATGTGATGCTCATGAAAAGTTTATCATTACTATTACTATTAATCTGATGATCATGAGGAGTTCATCATTACTATTACTATTACTATTAATGTGATGCTCATGAGAAGTTTATAATTACTATTACTATTACTATTGATCTGATGATAATGAGGAGTTCATCATTACTATTACTATTAATGTAGTGTTCATGAGAAGTTTATCATTACTATTACTATTACTATTAATCTGATGATCTTGAGAAGTTCATCATTACTATTACTATTGCTATTAATGTGATGATCATGAGAATTTTATCATTACTATTACTATTAATCTGATGATCATGAGGAGTTTATCATTTCTATTACTATTAATGTGATTTTATCATTACTATTACTATTAATATTAGTCTAATGACCATGAGGATTTCATCATTACTATTACTTTTACTATTAATCTGATGATCAGATCATGAGGAGTTTATGATTAGTACAAAAATAATGTTTATCATTTCTTATTTGAAGAATGTAAACCCAAAACAAACTAGTTTTTGTTTTCCCTGCAGGTTTCACCACCAATTATTATTAATATAATTACAATTGTTTTAATTATTTTAAATTGTTGGTGTAACCACCATTATGAATATTACTGGTTCTATTACCGATATAAGTATTACTGGGTGTAGTATCACTATTATTATTACTGTTTCTTTTACACTATGATTATTATTGATTCTATTATCACTAAGAATATTACTGGTTCTATAATCCCATATAAGTATTACTGGTTCTACTATCACTAAAAATATTACTCTTATATTACTGTTATATATATTACTGGTTCTCCGACCACTAAGAGTATTATTGATTCTAATATCATAGTATGAGTATTACTGGTTCTACTCCCACTAAAAGTATTACTGGTTCCATTACCACCGAAAGTATTACTCATGCTATTACCACTATGAGTATTACTACTTCCATCATCATCATCCACATAGCATTACTAGCAGCAATTGTGGTACTGCTAATGACAGGTCATGTTGTGCCATACCGCTGGTATTTCTTCCAACCTTAAAAGGACAAATGACGATGTTGTAATTAAAGCAAATGTTTCTTCAACTTTGGCTTGTGCCGATGTCTGCAGGACAATCGGACGCATTTGTAACTATAATTGGGGCTTACCTCAACATTCACCAGTTGCAACGACTCTATTTTTTTTCTATTTTTTTCTTCGTCAGGAACTAATGTCTTAGGATACTTTAAATTTTTTGAGCTGTTTGATATTTCAAAATTTCGACATTTTTTTTAGTTTTTCATTTGAATGTAAGAGAAGCCCTACTCAGAACAAAACCTATTTTTTATGTTCAATTTTCAAGTTTGTTAAATTCAACAAAGAAAAAACAGCGGATATAAATTATCTTTCAATGGCTTGAAAATATTGTAAACATTAAAAACCTTCCAACACAAAATAGTTTAAAAAATAGATAAGGTGCTCGCTATCAAAATTTAAACACATTTTGGTATTACATTTGAATTTGAATATTTATTCAACACCTTTGTTTTTTAGTTATTGGTTAACTCAAACAATGGTTGTTTGTATCCATTTCAATCTTGTCTAACAAACAAAACTATAATTACAAAATTTTTATCAAAGAGCAACTATATAGAAACTCACATCAAGAAACAAAGGAAACTTTTTTCAAACTTTTATACCAACTGAAATCTACAAAACAATTTATGGATTATGGATAGCTTTTAAAGCTTTAACTAATGAACCATATCAAATATAATTTCACATTAATATTAATGATGGTTAACCCCTTAGAAATATGTAGTTAAGAAAAATCTACAAATTTTAATTTTAAAAAAATTCAATTAAATAATTTTAAGTTCGTTGAAAATATTTAAAGTATGCTAGAGGTAGAATTCGAATGTCGTCTAACATGTAATTAATAATTATTCTAATCATAATAATTATCCATATAAAAGATTAATATTAAAGGAGATTACTGTTGCATTATACTTGATTTAACCCGGATCTAATAGCTTACATATGGAGCAGCAAGATCATTCGAAAATTCTCAAAAAATATATGTCGCCCACTTTGTCTGTGCCAATTTATAAAGATTAAAATGTTTGAGTTTTAGAAATGTTGAGCTTACTTCTTCATTTGTTAACTTACACATGAATTATTATTATTCGTGTACAAATTGAGTATACGAGTAATAGTCCTGAATCGTATAAGATTCAACACCTTAATAATCCTGATGCCCTATGAAAAACAATAATTTTTAAATTTAAAAGGATTTCAATATTCCGGTAAACTGTTGTTTCATTTTTCTTTTGAATGGTTAAAAGTTAATGCAGGTTTAATTTCAGTTATTATCATCATATAGTTAGGCCGTATATCTATTATCTATTTAACTTATTCCTATTTTGGACATGGTAATCAGTTCTAGCAATACTTAACAAGAAAATACTATCAACGTAGGAAAAATTTGTAAAATCTTAGTTCTCCAATGGCAAGCATTCAGGGTTCTAGGTCAGTTGAAGTTACCAATCTACTCAGATGAGAGTAGTTTAGGTTATGACATATATTCATATTATTATCATTATAATAAAAACTTGTATATCTATATCGACAAAGTTTAACTCTTAAAACACAAACATTGATTTTACTAAAATAACGTTTTTGTATCTGATAAAAATGTTTTTTACTATGTTATCCCTTATTCAAGAAAAGAAAGATTACAATACAAATTTCAACCACTTTAAGGTGTTAATCAACTTCCAAGAAATTAAAAGCTAAGAACATTTTTCACCAAACAAATTAGGTTAAATTTTTCATACTTCTTAGATTTGACTTACCGTTCATGCAGCAGTCGAAAATTATTATATTCATCCAACTAATGTATGTTCATAAATGAAAATGTTTACTTAGAGTTAATTTTAGTAGAGTAATCTGTGTTTAATGATAATAAATGAATAATAAATAATAAATAATAAATGATAATAAATGAACATGTTTACTTAGAGTTAATTTTAGTAGAGTAATCTGTGTTTAGTGATAATAAATGAATAATAAATAATAAATAATAAATGATAATAAATGAACATGTTTACTTAGAGTTATTTTTAGTAGAGTAATCTGTGTTTATAGTAAATTCAACAGATTACTTTTGTGAATACATTCTTTAAAGGTTTAGTTTGTTATTATTATTATTATTATTATTATTATTATTTTTATTGTTATTAATATTATTATTATTATCAGTTTATTATCAGTCGTCTATGGTTTCCTATAATATGAATCTTGTTCATTGCTTGATACACTGAAATATTGCCCTTAGACTTTAAATTACAAGTTTTTGGAAACAAAAGCTATTCAACTCCCACCCTGAGATACGGAACTTATTTAGAAAAAACTCTGAGCTGCATCGTTGTTGAGTTTCAGAGGCACACACACACCTACACAATGATTTTGCTTTAGGTTTAAAGATATAAAATCAGCTTTAAAAATATAGACATGTTCATATTTTGCTCATTTATATTTTAAAGTGTTAAGCTATATCAATCGAAATAAGTACGAGTAATTGATACGCATTAAAACCTTCGTCTGTATATTCAAATTATCTCTAGAATGAAATAACGGCAGAGTTCACAAAATAATAAATCACTATTATTAAAAGATATATAAATTTTACGAAAGAAATACCCCTACGCCATTCCACATTAAATCTCCAGTTCTTCCATTTTTTTAAATAAACTTTTCTCTAAACCCACAAACAAAAATGTCGGCTAATCATGACTTTGATGATAAAATGGGAGAGTTCAAAAACTCCCTCATAAAAAGTAAATTTTATTAAATAAATATTTATTTCACAGATAAAATATTTAGTAACACCAGTGTAGAATGTTATGATCTTTATTTTCATTTAAGCAAACTGTTCTGTTATAGAAGCTGGTATTTCAGACACAGCTTAATAAGTTAAAGCTGTTACAGTATTTATATAATTTTTTAGTGGTTGAAGATTCATTTCGTAGACAATAGTATTTCGGAAATTGTATTCTTGGGTTATACTTTATGATTAATTTGGAATTAATTATATTCTATTGAAAGAAAGATCAAACATAAATGTATGTTTGTATGTTTAAAAACCTTGTGTGTTCATTGTGTTATCCTACAAATGTGCTTACTATTTTACTTGTATATAATTTCATTTGTTTTAAATTTTATTATTTTCAAGTGCACCAGTAGGCTTGAACGATTTCAGTCTTCCATTGGCTGTACATTAAAAATTATAAAATGTAATAAATACCATTATATAAACAAAGGTAATTATAAAACTAATAATAATGATAATAAAAACAATAAATTAATGAACTGTGCGTATTGTGTATTGACTAGTATACGATTGATGTACAAAATCCTATTTAATGGTGTACAATTCGTATTGAATTGTATCAAAGTCGTATGCAATTAAAAACTTCAATGTATGTATGTAAATTCGAGTTGCCCTGGACAAGTATGACGTCATCACTGAAAATTGTGCAATCATTTGATATCATTTACATAAAAATCGAATAAAGTTCATTTCAGCGAAACGTCTCAACGTGCGGGTTAATTATTTAAATTCTTCTCAGCTGAACATTGAACAACGGTTATTTATGACTGCATTGTCTCGAACCGTTCCTAATAAAATTAAAACTTTCTGGTTTGGTGTTTACAGGAACCATTGGGTGTTCTGTATGGTGATCAGTATATGGTTATCCAATGTGGGTATGCTATAGGGTTATTAAATGTGGGTATCATATATGGTTTTACATTGTGGTTACTTAATATTGGTACCATTTATGGTAATCAGTATATGGTTATCAGTATATGGTTATCCAGTGTGGTTACCCAGTGTGGATATCACATATAGTTCATTGTGGTTACCTAGTGTGGGTATCATATATGCTAATCAGTATATAGTAATCCAGTGTCGTTACCCAGTGTGGGTATCTTGTATAGTTATCAATGCATGGTTATCCAATTCGGTTACCCAGTATGGGTATCTTATATAGTTATCCACTGTAGTTACTCAGTGTGGGCATTATGTATGATAGTTAGTATAGTTACCCAGTATGGGTATTCTATATGGTTATCTATTGTGGGTATCATATATGGTTATCCAGTGTTGGTACCTAGTGTGGGTATCTTGTATGGTTATCAGCACATGGTTATCTAGTGTGGTTACCCAGTATGGGTATTATATATGGTTATCTATTGTGGGTACCATATATGGTTATCCAGTGTGGTTACCTAGTATGGGTATCTTGTATTGTTATCATCACATGGCTATCTAGTGTGGTAACCCAGTGTGAGTATCATGTATTGTTATAATGGTAATTCCAGTGGTGGTATCATGTGTTGTTGTTATGATTATTTCAGTTTGGGTATCCTGTATTGTTATTCTGGTTATCCAGTACATATGTCCACTATGGTTAACCAACATAATTATCCAATATAGCTATGGCATACATATCCAGGTTTAAACATAGTATGGATACTTAGCATTGTGTCTCACATACGAACAAGCGATAGACGTCTACAATGTTTACATTATAGTAAATTTAGTGCAAACATTTAAAATAGTTTTATAACTTTCTACTTATCAGAGGTAAGTTATTGATCAGAATTAAACGTGTATTTGTGATAATGCACAAAACTTAAAATAATCATTGTAAACAACCTGCATTACTGTAAATGTATTAAATTTTTATTATATTCTTTTAATTTTACTTTTTAATAGCATTTTTAATTTTTTAATTTTAATTATATTATTTTAATTTTAATTTTTAATAGTATTTTTACATTTTTATGTTATTAATCATTTTTTCACATTCAATATTTTTAATTGTAGTCATTTGTAGTCATTTATTATGTTTATTCAATTCTCCTCTAGCATCGATATATGGTTATTCCATAGCCAAATGGTGGATCTCCTCTATTAAATGTTTCTTTTCATAAAAAAAACAAATAGTTTTACGAATAAAATGTTCAATTTTATTGGTACATTAAACATTTATGAAACTGAATGTTTATAAAATGTTAAAAATGTTTGAAAATTTGCTGAATTAATGTATTAGATTTATGGCGATGATATAATCTTCATCATTCAATTTTACATCAATAAAAGTAGTCTTGATTTATAGTTTTATTGCATAAAGAGTAAAAGAAACAAGAAAATTGACAAAAACAACAACAACAATAGAAACTGGAACAACAAAAATAATATAAATAATGATAGGTAAAGTGAACTAAAATGACGATAACAACAACAACAACAACAACGATAACAATAGAAACTGGAACAATAAAAATAATAATAGGAAAAGTGATCTAAAATTACAATAACAACAAAAACAACAACAACGGTACAAATGCACTTAATGAAGCTATCACATACAACACAATAAGTCTTAATTAACCTGAACTTCCAAAGCAATAACACACGTTAATGCTTGCATCACAATACAATGTTATCTTCCACCGATAACATCCTTCTGCTTATCTCAAATCTGGTGTGTCAGGTCACTCAAAGAGGACATAAAAAGTCGACCACAACACCAGTGGAGCGTGTCAACACCTTTTTTGGTAGTTTATGTAAAACACTTTTCTGTAATGCTCTATAGAGCGTAAAAGTCCAATTGTTGCAAACAATGATTTTAATTAAAAGAAAGAATAAACTTTGGTTTATGTTCAGGCCATTAAAACCAAAATAAACGACTTATTGTGTCTTAACAATGAACTGCTTACTTATTAAATACCAACAATCTATGACTAAGGCTTATCTAACTTTAGTTTCTCTTTTATTTTCATTGTGATTTAGAATCTTCATTGAATAAAGTTTTATCGTCTTAGATAATATAATTTAAAGAAAAATAAAATAAAATAAAACTAATGTAAACTTTTATAATGGAGTTTAATTCTATGGTAAACAGCTAATCCTATTTGGTACAGTTTTTAGCAAAAGTATTTTACAATGTTACACTTCAAATTTAACTTGCTGTAAGGGTAATATTAACAACTTATGAATTCAAAACAAAATAAAAACCAATTTTAGAAGTTTACATTCTTGTTCATGGACTTATAAAATTAACCCTCTAATATATGAATAACTATTTTTGTAAGGCTTCAATACATTGAAACTATCATTGTAATTAATCTTTATTGTATGTTCTGAATCGTCCCTATGTACATTGAAGGATTAAAAGTATATGGTATGAAGCCATATCATAAAGGAGAAAGGTGATTAAGTGAAACTTAAGTAATTGAATGAAATGATACAAAATATAAGTTTATAATAATACATTTTACAATAATATATTTTCAAGTTTGCAGATACTAAAAACTTGAACAGTTTTTGAAATTAATAAAATATTAAATTAATTAATTAAATTATATTCCTACTTTAATAGTTCTTCGGCTCAAGTATCCTCAGATATCTGAACCACTTTCCGGACCAATCCTGCAGAATCCTGAATTAATATCCAAATGTATAATTAATTCCTTTGAAAATCCGAAAGTCCTAAAAGGTCCTATCACGGGTCCTACAAATAAGGACATCGACTCCCAAAGGTGTACGAAACAGAAATGCTTATCAAAATGATGTGTTTTTAAGCTCCTGAAATCACATAGGGCTTTGGTCTGGTTGGCACAAATGCGTCACTGCCAAGTCTTACTACAAATGCGGTGGTGCCAAGTCTCGTTACAATGATCCTTTATTTTGTAACTAGACACCTGTCAGTTGAAATCTCCTGACCTGTGCTTGGCTCTTTATTCAGATCAAAAATTTTTCAAATAAATTTTAATTGAATTTAATTCTTAATTAAAGTATAACAACTGTGTTGAGAAAAAAATAAGTGTTAAAAGTTGGAGGAGTATTTTACATTAACTTAAGATAATTAAAATTCATGTTTGTGTTTATTGAAATAACATATCAAAACAAATAAAAGATACTATGTTTGAAAATGCAAAATCACAAGAAATAATTATCTATACAAATAAAAATTGAAACAAATTATATTTTTATAGAAAATATTATTAATAAAATAATTTAAATCTTAACCATTCACTCAAATAATAAAATTATTTACCCAAAAAATACAATTATTTACCTAAATAAAACAATTATTTACCTAAATAATACAATTATTTACCTAAATATAAACTTATTTACCTAAACAATACAATTATTTACCTAAATAATACAATTATTTACCTAAATAATAAAATTATTTACCTAAATAATAAAATTATTTACCTAAATAATACAATTATTTACCTAAATATAAAATTATTTACCTAAAAATACAATTATTTACCTGAACAATAAAATTGTATATCCAAACATTTAAATTATTTACCCCAAATATTAATATTATTTACCCAAACAATACAATTATTTACCTAAACAATACAGTTATTTATCTAATTAGTTGATTTATTTACCTAAATAATATAATTATTTAGCCAAAAAAATAAATTTGTTACCCAAATAATGAATATAATTAGCAAAATCATGAAACTGTTTACTGAAGTAATAGCTTTCTTTACCCAAATAATTAAATTATTGACCCAAATAATCAAGTTGTTTACCTAAATAATTAAATTATTTAGCCAAACAATTAAATTGTTTACCCAAATAAGGAAGTTTTTTACCCAAATATAATTTTTTTAAACTCAAATAATAAAACTATTTGCCCAAACAATGATATTATTTACCCAATAAATACAATTTTTTGAAAATATTGAAAGTTAATAAAAAAATGTCTGAACCTTTAATAAATATAATTTTTGGGAAGTTGAACAAAAAAATGTTTGATATTTTAATAAGAATAAAATACAAAATAATTGATTGAAGAAACTCGATCTATGTTCTGGTTAGGCCTAACTCGTATTTGTTGTAGGCTTATTTATTAGTTATTTATTAAGATAAGAAAATGTAATAAGCTTACTTATTAGCTATTTAATGAGATAACAGATAAACGTGTTTGTTTATAATTTCCACTTTGTTTTAATTTTATTCTACTTAAGATTGTGGCTCAATTTATTTTCATTGTATTATTTTTCACTTTATATTGTAATAAATAATTGTATTAATGGGTTTTAATTGTTTTTTAAGTTAATAATGCAGTACATGGGTTTATTAATGAGTTGAATTGTTTTTTAACTTTATAGTGCAAAATTAATATTTATTATTGCTTCATTTTTCCAACTTTATAATGCAACTAAAATAGTTTTATTAATGGGTTTGAATTATTTTTTAACTCGATAATGTAAAAATATTTATTATGGTTTTAATTTCTTTCTTAAATTTAAAATTCAGTATATGATTTTATTGATGTGTTTGATTTGTTTTTTTAACTGCACAACGCAAAATAATGTTTATTATGGTTTTAATTTATTTTTCAACTTGACAATATAACAAATAAGTTTATAACGATTTTGAATTATTTTTCAATTTTTAATGTAATAAATAATTTGTTTAATAGTTTGGAATTATTTACGAATAACTTGGTTTATATTTAGCCTAAAATTACTCGTTTTCTTACAGTTTATTTTTCCATCTCTATAAGGACAATAGCACAAGTGAGGTAGACTCCATGTTATCTGAATGTGGGTTGCCTCATTTGTGCATTGCTCTTTTAATATGTGTGCCACTGCGGAAATATGTTTCCTTCACCATCAGAAATTGTGGTTACTTAGCCGGTGAATGTGCTGTGTATCCATAGCTTAACCCTTTGGGACGAGAATACAAAAGTATATACATTTAAAATAAACTGATTGTTATTTGAACAAATAAAAGGATAATTTGCTAAATAATAAAGTTAACATTTTCTAATAATTTTCTTATTCATGGTCCGTATTAATATTGTCAATCATATGTTAAAAGCAATAATAATAATACGAATAACAATAAAAATTAGGTTATTTTAAAAGAAGAACTTGAATTAACAACCATAATTATATCAAATAATACTACAACAAATATTACTACAACATAGCAATGTCACTTCCGAATTAAAACAATAATACTATTATATAAAATGTTTTGTCATTAGTTATATCCACAATTTTTAAGATGATAATTGGTTTGGTTTTAGCGAGATCCTTTAAGAGGATTTCTAATTTTTAGAATTTTCCGCTTTTTCAACTCCTTTTAAGATTTATTTTATGCCTAAGAAATAATTGATATTATTATAGCTATTTAAGGATAATTGGAGGTCTTTGTTTTTTTGTCCTTGTCAAAAATAATCTAGGTAAAAATGTAGCATTTCTATGTTTTGTTACGATTAACACTTTAACCGTTTATTGTAACACCGGTGATACATTTTTCTAATGGCTTATTCCATCTTATGTTACACCAATGATACAAATTAAATTAGTTATGTTTTAACTACGTTATACAGGTAATAAGTTACCTGTATAAAGTAATTGAAAACATAACCAACTTCGTTTGTATCACTGGTGTAACATAAGATGGAGTAAGCCATGAAATTAATGTATCACCAGTGTTACGAGAAATGGTTAAAGTGTTAATTCCAAATTATTGGATCCCTTCAATTAAGGGTTTTGCATTGAACGTCGCACTCCATGTTTAAATTCAAAACTTAATTTCTATTGAGTATATATTTCCATTGAAATATATATATATATTTATTATTGTTTGTAATATAAAAGAATTACTACGTTATGTAAATAAAATAGAATATCTTTATATTGTGTACGGCATTATGTATAGAAACTAAATCAAAATTTTGAAAATGTTGAGGTTATTTGAATTAAATTCATGTGTAAAAGCTACAAAGTGTTGTTACATTTTGCAATTTTTCAAAAAAGTAATTAAAAACTCACCTTATAAAAATGTATGGTTAGATTTCTTTCGCTCAGGCTTAGTCTAGATCTTAGAAAATAATTCTTATACGTCGGATCTACAATAGCACAAGTGAGGCGACCTACATTAAGATAACATAGAGCTTACCTCACGTGTCCTATTGGCAATCCGAATACAGGGCCTTATTTCATTTTTCTAATTATTTTACGCAACCGATTTATAGTTATTGGTGAAACCACTCGTTATGTTTCTGTTTAATAAAATTCAAACTGAGAAATATTGTTCATATTTATTTATCTGTTATGGCTTTGTGAACAAATTACTTAAATCAAATACAGTTGAATAGAAAAACAGTGCTGAAAATTCTTCATGTTAATCTTTCTCATGAATTGAAGTGTCAATTTCACAATAATGTTGATAGATGTGCGAGGAAAATTACCTCAATGTGTGAAATTTAATATATTTATTAAATCATAATGCAAAAAGCAAAATAAAAAAGTCGGTTTCAACCGCATTGTTCAAGCCTGTTTATTATCACTATAATATTATTATTTTTCTTAATGTCGTTATTTTGTTTTCATTTTGATTTTGATAAACTCATTATTTTTTCACGTTTATATTACAAAATGCCTATATGAATGCAAGTTATTTCTTATATTTATATATTTAAATGTTAGTATAATTTAACATTAAATGCTCATCTAGAGTTATATACATATTTTTATTATAAATAGACTTTCAGTTTGTTAAGTCTTTCTTGTTTCTTAACTTATTTGATAATTTATTCAACAAAGTTCCATACATTTTATTAATGTAACCGATATATATATATATAATTATATACATATATGAATACATCTATGTATATATACAACTGTTAGAAAACATGATGGCAACTTTTGAGCACCAAAACATATATTTAAATCATTAGAAAATAATAAAATAGAGGATCGTGTCATTTCGATGTTTCCGAAAGATTATTTGAAGAGGGAGAATTTACGAGGTCCTCGAAAATAATTTCTTTTTGGCAATTACAAAAGACGTTTCGCCAGAATGACAAGGGTGGTCATGCGGCTTCAAAGGTTAAGCCTCTTTGATCGGTAATTAAAATTTCAAACACATTGTTTCTTGTAGGCTTAGGCTTTGCAGGGAAAATTTAAGGTGAGGTTACAATGCTACGATTTATTGTTTCGTGAAGTTTAAGGGAATTATGAGTGTAATAGCAGAACTCTTTTTTATGAACAAATATTTTATTTGTTTCTTAATGTTTGCTTACGTCTTTGACCTATGGCCTGTTTAGCTAAGACAAAGCTGATTGTTCACTTGATGGAGTTCCTCATATACGTTATTTAAAATTATAATGACGAGGTACTATTGTATTTAGACAATTTATTTAGCTCTATGAGTTACTCTTTATTGTTGTTAGAGTTGTTAGGGATTTGTGGACTTGTGTTTTTTTAAAAGTAGACTAAATATTCTATTTTTATTTTAGAACAATGCTCATTTAACATAAATGAAAGATAGATGTATTAGGAACGATAATAATTTTTTTCTATTACTTGAATTTGTTGAAATAACCACGTTTTATGGTATTCATGAACTTGTAAATTTTAGACTAAACAAGTTTTTTTATATTTTAGAGCAATGATCATTTAACATTAAGGAAAAATTAGGAATGGTATACCTTAAATATTTTTTTTGAAACATTGAATTTATTGAAATTGAAATGATGTTTATGAAATTCAGAACTTGTACAATTTTTTCAAAAGTAGACTAAACGTTTTTTGGATTTATTCATTTTAGAGCAATTATCATTTAACATATTGCATCAAGAATGATATATCTTGAATATATTTTTCCTAAAACTTAAATGTATTGAAATAACCAAGTTTTTATATGTTGAATTGAGAGCAAGGATTTATAAGCCCATAGGGATTGGTTATGTACTTGTTTAAATTAGAGTTATCATAATTTATGAAATGTTTGTATTCAAAATTCAATTAGGTCAAGTTGCGGAGATGCATTCGCCTATCATACAAACTGATGTGTGTTATATAATATATTAGGTTTTAAGTGTCAATAATATATTATATTATATTATTATTATATTAACTATATTTATTATTATATTATTATATTATTATATTATTATATTATTATATTATTATATTATTATATTATTATATTATTATAT
>JARUHE010076731.1:0-15330 GCA_031471125.1 Archaeomysis grebnitzkii
TATTTCGACAAAATGATATTTCGGCAAAATGATATTTCGACAAAATGATATTTCGATAAAATGACTTTCGGAGGAAAAAATTCGATGAAATGATATTTCGGTGGAATGAATTTCGACAAAGTGATATGGACCCAACCCACTCTTTACCACTTAATGGACACCATAAAAGTAAAAATATTTGTTATCACTTTTAAAAATTAGTTCAGGGTGTAAAGGGTTAAGAAGAAAATGGTAACCTGAAAGTGATAGCACAAATATTCTTAACAGAAATAAACCTACTAGATAACTCTGGAGTACATTACCTGTATGCATTTGTAAGCTGTAGTGTTGGGCTCAATACCTCTAACTATGAGTATAATGGAAAAATAATCCATGTTTAACTATTCTTAATCAATACTTAATCAAAATTATTGTAATAATCCAAATATATTTAACAAAAATCAACCTATTTTATGAGAACTCTTGAATACAGTACCTGTATGCATTTGTGAGCTGTAGTGTTGGATTCATTGTATCTAATCAGGAGGAGTATGATGTGAAATAATTCATGTTTAACTAATCTTAAACAAATTTATTTTATATTTATTTTAAGAGATTCTTTCTTTTTAAGGAGAATTAGGATTAAATATTCAGAATAAATTTTTGAACATTTTGTAACTAAATCATAAATATATTATTTTAATAAAAAAAATTAAAGTAAGAAGTTTCATTAACATTAACAAATGTTTTTATGGAAAGTGACTTCCATGTTTTCAGTTTCTATAAATCAAACATGATTAATGTAAAGTCACAAACAATGCTTTTAAGGTTTTGGTAGATTATCAAAATTCTGGTATAATTTCAAACTAGATGCCAGCAAAAATCTGACGACACGCTTCTAAAAAGAGGTGAACAATCAGCGACATTTTCTAGAAGGTAAAAGATTTGCATAACAGTGTGGGAAGAAATGAAATACTTTATAAGCTAAAACCATTAAAAGGAAGTGTGGGAGAAAATAACAAAGGGGAGAAAGTGTATTTATAATGTTTATTAAATAAAGGAATATTGTAATAAAGTAATTTTAAATATTATGTTTGAATCTTGGTTTCATTTTAGAAACTCTTTTTTGTGTTACAAATAAAATTGAAACACGAACACTAGTATCTTTCTCCCACCTTTCCAAACCACTGCTTAGGTTCAAGTTTTATTGCATGAATGCAGCCACAATCAAGTTTAATTTGCTGTGTCTGTTGTTTCTCTAAAGTTGCATACTCGATCAAACTTAGGTAGATTTAAAATTACATCAACACAATGTTGCACACTTTTTATTAAATAAAGTTTTTTTGTTTCAATGAGAATTGTATAACATTGTTTCAATGGGACTTAATAAAATAATGTAAATCTACCAAAGTTTGATCAAGTAGACAACTTTGAAGAAAAAAAACCTGCATGCATAGCCATTAATTGAATGTATTCCTCAGTACTTGTTGGGTCAGTCTCGCCATCAACGTCAATCTGCCTCAACATATCCCACTGGACTACACATGGAGGACTCCCGCGATATGTAAATATTATTCTGACAAGGGCGTAGAACAATCTGGATGACATAATTCAAGATTTAGTCAACTTTTTGAAATCTATTTGATGGGTCAAAATCACTCATTTGAAGTTGTCTATACCACCACTTGGAAAATTGATTCTCTTTCGAATGATATTTAATTTATATAATAAATCCATTTAGTATGTCATTATTAAAGTTTTTGTGTAGATGAGTAAATGTGTTGGGAGACTAAACTTTAATTGTTTTCTGAAAAACTTTTTTCATAAAAATGAGCAGCATTTGTTTATTTATGGACCAATAATCAAAATTTATAAAAAGCATAATAAGTATTCAATACTAAAACTATTGTCGACGATTATTTTGGATACGTCATGGCTGATAAGATGTATGATTAAATGAGACAATGTACTTTTTTTTCTAAAAATTCGTTCAACAAAACCTACAAGAAATCGTTATATATTCAAGAATAATGTATGAAAATATTAGAGCTCTATCTTAAATAGAGCATTGGCCTGTTTATTTATATAATCAATTAATCTATCTTAAATAGGTTAGGTGTCCTGTTCACTCATAAATGGAAAAACAAATGGATCAAAATTTATGTAGTTTCATATTTATCATGGGGAAAATTTCAAAGTACTTACTTCAGCAGATCCATATGCCCAAGTGCTCCCCTTGCTTAAGAAAAGAAAAGGATGCCAGCTTTATTAAAATCTATGACCTGTAGTTTGATTTCCTCTTGTGTAGAATGTCGGCTTTTGTTTATAGAAAGAAAATGAGCTAACTTTATTGAAATGTATTCCATGTAGTTTCCTTTCTTTTTATGAACAATGACAAAGTCTCGATTCTGGATTAAATTTTTTTAATTGAATTATTCCATCTACTTTAATAATTAATTAATAATAATTTTGTTTTTACTTTTTAACCTGTTTTATGTTATTTAGGTGAGGCCTAAACATAGTGGTTTGTAGCTGCTAAATAACCTTTCGTGCAGTGCCGAACATAGGCCCATTTATTTACATATTTATTCATTCTCGTGCTGCATAACTGACAAGAGATTATCTACTTTGGCAACAAGTTATATGTGGGATTTGTATATGCCATGGAAACACTTGACTAACTTTTATATCTAAAATCGTCAAATTGACTAACTTCTTCTGTGTTGAGGTAATTTGTTTCATGGCCGTTTAGTTTTACAACTCACTAAAACTAAAAGCAATAATATCTCTGGCATAACAACTGTGACATTTGGACATAGCAAAGAAACATTAACTCGAATAAGGCAATCATTTGGTTGAACTACAGTAATGCTCCTTCACTCACATACGGACCTGGAAATAATGAAAAACAGTGCAATAAATATTGTGAATAGAAACACGAATAAATATCCCACATCAATATTTGGTACATTTTGGTAAGCTATCAAATATTGATAATTTCAATATGAGGATTCCTTGAAATCTTCCTCAATGAAATTAAGCTCACAAACTTGTAAATCGAAGTAACTGTAATTTACTGTAAATATTAAACTGCATTACAAATGACTGAAATTAGCTACATTATAATCATATAGTGAATAAATTAAATTTTTACAAGAAACCCACTACAAAGAGGGAGTTGTATATCCCTACCTTATCATTTTTAGTGGCATAGGCTCTAATTTCTAGCAATTAACTAACTTTTCCTTATCCAGCTCTTTATTGTTTTATTTTTTATGTGTTGGTATTTGTTTGTTTATTTAGTTTTGTGTATGTAATTGTTGTTTATTTGTTTTTGTGTATGTATGTGTGTGTGTGTCGGTGTAGCAGTTTTATATATTATTTACATTTTATACAATTTGGAAAACAATTCAAGTTTAGAGCAAATTTTAAATAACCAATGCGATTTACATCGACGTGTGATTAAGAACACTCAAGCTATAATCTATATTATTTTCACTTTCAAAGACACAAGTTTCTACTTCTTGTTCATAATATAATATAAAGCAAATAAAAATTTACTACATTATGGAAGTCGGACTTAATAATTATTATTTTATGTTTGTATAAGTATATATGCTTAATAGGTTCTGTAAATGTACGACAGCTCATTCATTTTATTGTAGTTTGTCATAAGTCTTAGGTTAAAACTGTGTTTTCTTGAAACAAGCTAGGTTTGTATGTCCGTTTGTTTGTAACTAGTATAATGGCTTATGAATGACACAATGATGGATAATAATATGAATATATAAATTAATTAATGGTATGATTGAATAATGAATTATATGAATTAATGATTGAATAATGAACTATATCAATGATATGAATACATTAATAATGACTGATATGAACGAATAACAAATTAATGAATGAATTATATAAAATGAATAAATAATGCATGTTGAATGATATGAATAATGATTGATTGATTATATAAATAAAGGGGCCAATGCCCAGCACTGCACGAAAGATATTAATGAATATGAACACTGAATGGTATGAATGCATAAATAAATAATAAATTAAAGATAATATAAATGAATATAAAATGATTTAATGAACTAATCAATGATATAAATGAATTAATTATTGAATAATTAATTAATGATTGAAAAAACAAAGGAATAATGAATTATATAAATAACTGCATAATGACTTACTGAATGATATGAATGAATGGATAATGAACTAGTTAATGATACAAATAAATGAATAATTAATTAATTAATGATATAAAAAAAGAATTATGTAATTAATGAATAATGACTTACTGAATGATATGAATTAATAAATTATATACGTGAATGAATTAATGAATCATTGTTTAAGGGATGATAAGATTGAATGAATAATGAATTGATGAATTAACTTGACTAGTGAATAATTAATTAATAAGTAATATAATTGTTTGAATAATTATTGAATGAATGACACATGGATAATGGTATAAATGAAAAGATCAATAGATATATGTATCCATTGACCCATTCATCTATTGGTGTATTCATTTATTCATTAACTATTAATTTATCTTTATATATTCATTAATTCATTCCTGTATATTATTAATTCATGCATATCATTCATTCATATAATTCAGTAAGTCATTATTCATTCATTCATTAACCCATTATTCATGCACATCATTTACTAATTCATCATACATTCATATTATTCATTAATTCATTATTCAATCATTCATATCGTTCAATATTAATTCATTTACTATTTCATACATGCATTATTCACTCATTGATATCATTTATTAATTCATTCATAATGCATCTATTCATATAATTTAGTAAGCCATTACCTATTCATTTATATTACTAATTCGTTCATATCATTCAGTAAGTCAATATTCATTATTAATTAATTTATACCATTTATTAGTTCAAATAATTCATTATATTATTAGTTCATTCATATCATTCAATAAGTCATTATTCATTCATTTATATAATTATTCAATATTTATTAATTCATATCATTCAGTACTTCATTAATTTATCCATTAACTCATTGTTAATTCATGTATATCATTTATTATTCATTCATTCATATCATTATCCATCATATTGTGGCATCCTTGCCCAAACATTCATAATTAATTATACTAGTCACAAACAAACAAATATACAAACATTAGTCCATGCACTGTATAGAGACCATCTAAATCTTCGAAAAATCCTGTTACTCATTCGAAATTAGATTGGAAGCTCTCCTTACAGGACAATTTGTCAAACCCAGTATCAGTATGTAAAACATGCAATGCAGTCATTACTCGCTGTGTTAAATTATGAGATATAGCATGATACATTTAGTAAAAAATATCGAAGTTACAGAAATTTGAAAATTGAGAGTGCGCACGTCAAAGGGTTGTTATAGTGTGGCTGCACCTTAATAAGTTTGTTATATTTCAGTAAGGATTTATTTAGATATTCATTTTTTTTTCTTAAACTTCTAAAATTGGAATAATATAGTTAGTGATACAATTATAACAGTAATAAAATAATAATAACAATAATAAAAATATTGATATTGGAGCTATTCTGTAAGCATGTTTAAATTCTTAACTACATTGCTATATTTGTGTATAAGAATTTAGTATAGGAACCCATTATCTCTCAAAGTTATGTAAGATAAACAAAGAAATGATGTTAATGTAAAGTAAAACGAGATTAAATTGTTTTATTTATTATGGCTCTATATCTTAAAATTTTAAGTTATCAATCATCGTTTTTAAATAATAAGTAAAATTAAAGTAACATTAACAATAACATAAATTTATAATTAACATAAGTATTATTATAATAATCAATATTACAAATACTATTGTTTTTATTTTTTGTTAATAATATTACTATTATTATCTCATTTAAATTTTCAAACCAAGATAACTTATTATTCTAACGTAGATAACAGTAAGTAAATTTAATTTATAACAAAAAAGATGTTAAATCTAAATAACAGTTTGATTTAAAGGTTTCTACATTGTATTGATTTTTTTCAAATAGTATACATAACCGTTAAAAAAACGACCCTTTACAAATGAGACTCACACTGTAAAAACATGTATCGACTCATCAGTACACAACCAAATGAAATAAATGCTAAGCAATAAACTTAATAATAAACCTCATAAATAAATGCATCCCTGAAATTAAACTTTAAATATAGAGCTGAAGATGATGTAGTAGAAGCTTGACAAAAGAATGAGTTATGTAGGTTATTTGCCTACATTTCATTTACTAATAGCTATGTTTAGTAATAATGGAATTATAATTTTATCACGAGATTGTATGCTCATGACACGAACATCTCTATACAACTTACCATGCTGTATCATTAATAATTTAAAATTGAGACTACTACACTACTACCACTAAATTATTTTTAAATTTCAACTTCTTTCTCACAAAACCATCGAAAAGTGCCCAAGTTGACTGTTTTTCAACTTGTTTCTTACAAAACAGTCTGAAACTGCCCAAACTCAATGTTTTCAGCTTGTTTCTCCCAAAACCCCTAAAAAGTGCCTAAAATTACCATTTTTCAATTTGTTTCTTAAAAACCCATTGAATACTGCTCAAAATAACCGTTTTTCAATTTGTTGCTAAAAAATCAACCTAAGAGTGCTCAAACTCAACATTTTCAGCTTGTTTCTCACAAAACTATCGAAAAGTATCCAAAATTATAGTTTTTAACTTGTTTGAAGTGTTGGTGCGAAGTTGTGTAATGAGCATTTGTGTAGTAGGACATTGGTGATATTTTACAGCAGCATATCAGACATTCACCTCTATGATGCCAAGTAACTGTATAAACCACCTGGACAATTCCTGCTATGTTTGCTGTCACAGATGCATTTCACGCCATTGATTAAAAAAAGTTACAAACATTGTTTTGGTTGCAAAGTGGGAGACAAGGACAAAAACTAGACCTTCATGTGTGTTCTGTAACATGTGTCATACTTTTACCTGTATGGGCAAAAGGTTCATATGGCTTTCACAATCGCTATAGTTTTGGAGAGAACCCAAAGATCATACTTCAGATTGGTACTTTTGCATTACAAATATAAAAGGTATAACATCAAATTATATTTTAATTTCTTTCTTTTTAAATTTTCATCTTTTCTAATATGGTTTTTAAGGTCATTAGGAAATGTTTATATACTACATGTTGGTAGAAATAAAATTTTCCATTCATTAATTTTAATTTTTCATTTTCCAGTGTAATACAGATTTGGCGAACACATGTTTCTACCATAGACTTATATTATGTCTATGATTTATACTAATTCATTAGACCTAGAAATTGTTACAAAATATTATAAAAATATATATGTCTAAAGTTGAAATTACGTTTACTAACAACCTTAAAAACCATATAACAAAAAAAAATTCATCATATTTATGCTTGTAAGCTAGTACTCACATTAAACTAAATTTCCATTCTTAGTATAGTAATTTTGGCAAATATAAATATTTAAACATGGATGTTAATCATCTTACTTTAAATTCATGTACATTACACAGCAAAATTGTATTCCACATAATACTTTTATATTTTCTCTCTCAGTTTCAGCAAGTCATGTCTTATATAAACAAGTATTGTGTAAATTTATTTATCATTTACTATTTAATTACATAATAATCATTTACAAAAAACTCCAAATTAATAAACATCGTAAGAAAAGTAAATATAATGTTTTAAGAAGTCCCAATAATTTGATTTATAAATAACATTTACATTCTTGTATAAAACTACAATTTCTTATGCAACACTCGCTTAAACCAATATATACAACTATAATTAAAATAATTTTTGTACCTACTTTTAAAAGATAATATTTCATAAAAGGGATCAAATTAGAATGTTCAATTTTTTAGTGATAGTTAAATTATTTTAACATTGTATAAATATTACTTGTAATTTACTATATTGAATTTTAAACTTTTTTAGTGATAGTTAAATTATTTTAACATTGTATAAATATTACTTGTAATTTACTATATTAAACTGAAAATAATTTAATTTTTAACATTATAACATTTACTATATTACTATATTTACTATATTTTACTATATATTACTTTATTTACTATATTAAGCTTAAAATAATTCAATTTTTAATATTATAACACCTTAAAACATAATCAATTATAAACAAAACATAATTATGAAAATTTGTTTATATATATATTTAAATTAGTCTATCAGCAAAACTAATCATCGCAATATGGTGGGGCATATTAATGGAAAAATTAAAAAATTTGTTCAACCTAAATTTTATATTTTATCCTTGTAGAAATTCTGCATTTCTTCAGGCAATTAGATTCATTTTAGTCAGATTTAGAAGACAATGAAGTGATGAACAAATGAAAGATAGGTTTAATGTATTACCTTCTGCCTTCATTTAGGCTGTGTCCTATAGCTAGTCCTTCAAGCAACATACGGAATGGGTTAAGAATAAGATAGAAAAGAATTGATACCCTCTTTTAAGAATATTTCTCTATGGACTTGTACTTTAATTAATATTTCTACCTGTATGTGGTTGTGATGAACATTATGTTTTTTATATGAACAGACAAAGAACATTTGTACACACTTGTATAAGCACAGTGGAAATCTTTTTGGCCGATGTGTTATAATATGTTACAATAAACTGCTATTGTGAACACTTTTATAAGGACATTGAGCACATTGAAAATCTTTTTGACCGGTATGTATTTTAATATGACTCACTAAATTATTTTTACGAGCACATTTGTAAAGACAATGAGAGCATTGATATTTTTACCACTATATGTATTATTATGGTCTGTATTTGTGTTCTCTGAATGAATCGTTTTATGTTCTTGTTCAATTAGATCTGAAGAATCACTGGGTGTCTTACACTCTGTTGTTGTTAGCTCTGAATTATCTTAGTCATGTTCTACTTTAAATATGTCTGAATAAGCTATGGATGTTTGACATTCTGATGTTATTAAATCAAAATTATCCAAGTCATGTTCCATTTTAATCACATCTAAATGGACTATGGATGTCTCACATTCTGTTATTGTTAACTCAGAATGATCCAGGTCATGTTCCATTTTAATAATGTCTGAATGATTTACGGATGTCTCATATTCTGTGTCTTGATCTTAAATGTCGTTTTGCGAGGAGAGCAAGATTTTAACTTTTGTCTGTGGAGTTCAGAACTTATGGTCCTTTTGCACACGTCGGTTCCTGCATTGCTGAGATCTTTTTGAAGTTCTCTCCGAGTCACAAAAGGATCATTTTTTACTCGCTTTGCTATTTTCTGTGAACATCTTTGTGATATTTTGCGTGGAGCACCCACTCTTGGCAAATTTTCATGAGTACCACATTCTTTCCATTTTCTAATAATGTACCCTAAAGTGCTTACAGGAATGTAAAGGTCTTTGGAAATCTGACGATAGCTTTTTTTTTCTTTGTATGCAGAAATAATTTGATCTTTAACATCTTTCGACAACTCTCTCAACTTTGGCATCTTTAACCTAACCTAACCTAACCTAACCTAATTGCAGTGTTTTTCAGAAGAACTTTTTTGTTTATCAAAAAAGAATTTTAACAATTTTTGTTGAACTTGTTTTTCAATAAATTGGCTTCAAGCAGTGATGATGTAGCAGAACAAAGTCAAACTCTCCTACTGAATGACCTGAAATAAAACAATATTTAAAAATTTTTAAACCTTTATAAAAACAGAATAGATAATAAACAGCATACCATAAGGAGTGGTTTTATTTAATAGCCTGTTACATATACTGTATGTACAATGTTAATAAACATTTTACTTAAAAACCCTCTCTTTGTATGGAAATTAATGTTAGTAAAATACTGTAAAATACATCCATAAACTAATGTGAAGCTAGTGCAGTAGGGCTGGTTTTAATTAACAGCCTGTTACATATATGTACAATGTTATTAAACTTTTTACTTAACATTAATTTCCATACAAAAAGATGATTTTTATCAAAATACTGTAAAATACATCTATAATCTAATGTGAAGCTAGAGCAGTAGTGCTGATCTTATTGAATAGCCTATTACATATATGTACAATGTTATTAAACTTTTTACTTATAAATCCTCTTTTTGTATGGAAATTAATGTTAGCAAAATACTGTAAAATACTTTCATAACCTAATCTGAACCAAATGCAGTAATGCTGATTTTATTTAATAACCTTTTTCATATATGTACAATGTTATTAAATTTTTTAAAACCAATAGCCAAGCCTGTATGAAAAGAAATCATAATAGTATAGATAATATATAAGCATTCTAGTCATTGTCTAACGCCATCCCCTACATGAACAATGAGGATGACATCAGAATTGCTACGCCTATGTAGAGCTGTGCTACGCATGCTCGACAAATATGGGAGATGATGGTTGAAATAAAATGGGAAATTGAGGTTGAAAAAAATGAGAAAGGGGGTTCAATATAAAAGGTAAAGGAGTACAAAAATGTTGGAGAAACAAATTTTTCCAGAAGTTTTCCAAACTTGATGTTTTGTTTGGTCAGTGAATAGGTAATTGCATTTTCTAACCTCTGAATGTTTTAATTTTATTGAAAAGCTGAACAAACCTGTGAACAGAGAGCTGGAGTACGATTAAGAGTACTAACTTGCAAATCTTTTCATAAATCTTATGCGAACCTCTTTGCTGTTCTTGCGATCAAAGAACCGCAGCCAAGTTTCATACAAATCGAGAAGTAGAATCCAGACATGCAGATCACCTGCAATTTTATAAATAAAAATCATTATTTTCACATGTATTTCTAAACTAGTTATAACTAGTTAAGCCTGTTTATGCTGTAATTTTTTAGGTGGCCTCTTATTCATATATTTACACTCTGTAGAGGGATTAGACTAATGAAAGAGGTGAGTTAGGTTAAGTTAAGTTAGGCAAGTTTCTGTAGTTCTATTTTTTTATATATACTTTATTTTTATAAATTGTGAAAATATAATTGCATTCCATTCAGTGCAGAACTTAAAAGTTTTGGCGCACTTCATAGCAACATTCTTGAATTGCCAGCGGCACCCACTCTCCCAAAACTCTGAATAACATATACAGTATATATATATATATATATAGGCTAAATAATTCATTGATATGTAGAACAAACTAAAAATAAAAATTTTAACATCTTTTCTATACCCTGGAAAAACTTTAATTATTTTGACACACTGATATCAATTGTAGACTAATGTTTCAAATTTTACTTTAGCAAGGACATAGCATTTGCAAGTTCTCTAAGGCCATATGAAAGGAGGGTTTTTTTTTCTGAAACTATCATTTAAAACACATACTTTCTAAATAACATCACTCGAAAGATATTTTACTAAAACTAAAATATAATTTCTTGAACAAGAGTTTCAATAAGATTAAATGAAAACAAACATAGGCTAGAATTATACTGAAAAAAAAATCTACTCATGTTGGCAAATTATAATCTGCTTACATTTTTCATTAATTTTGTAAATAAATAAATATAACATACATCAACCAATCAGAAAGCATAGATTTTCTCAGCAATAAAAGCTTATGAGCTCTACTTCTTTATCAGAATTTTTGTTGCCACACCTTCATTTTCAAAAAAAATAGTAAATAATTCTAAAAATTGTAATTTAGAGCACGTCAAATGGTATTTACTGAAATAAAGTACAAAATTATGGTGAAACCTACAGCACAAACACAAACATTTACATTTTACTAACTTTGTTTGATGCCAGCAACATTATAAGCATTAAACAGGTGTGCATTCTAGTTGCACCACAATATCACCCTAGGTGAAGTTGTAATTGTTCTGTGCATTTATAATGTAGAATAATAGAATGTGTTTTGCCAGTTATTTATTTAGTAGAGAATGCATATTGTTTTAAGATTGTTAAGACTTGGCAATAAAAACAAATAACAAAGATTGATTTAAGAGAGACATCTCTATTTGTATTTTCAATTATATATTTGACTGTTTTCTTAAATTGATGGAGTCTAGAAGTGAATATACAAAAGTAGATCTATTAACCTTGAATAAAAAATTAAATATTTTCATATCTGTACCACATAAAATGATAACGTCATAGCATCTCAATTGTTTGCATTTTTTATTAAATATTTCACTCCTCTGCTATTTTAAATAAATCTAGAAGCGAATATGTATAGCATAGTATTCATTTAGAAGCAAAAAATTAAATGAAGATTAAACTCCCTAAAGAGAGTTGAAATTTTTGATAACTTTAGTGATTTTTCGAACTAATTCAATGGTTTTAGCCACTTCTCCCAACTCTTTTGGTGTGTTTTTCAATGAAACTGAAAACTAGATAACTGACTAATTCCAGTGACTAAAGTGCTAGGAAGTGAAAATTTCAACTCTCCTTAGGGACTTTAATCTTCATTTCTGTCAATTTTAACCTACATATTCGTTTAAAGCACACCAAAATCTTTAGAAAAAACATTTTGCATGTGGAAATATAGTTTGGACAAAGTTTACAAAGACCAGCATGGGAATTTATTTTCAAAACTACTGGTAAAATAGTTGCAAAGTGAAATATGAGGAGAATATGATCATCCTTGACAAAAGTTATTAAAAAAAACAATACAAAAGTAGTTATAACATGTAATAAAGCTTACTTAGGAAACACATCCACCATGTTTATCACTGCAAGTTGATCGAAAGAAGTGATTCACCTATAACAGAAGTGAAATAGACCACAAGTTGATCGAACAATTTTTATCATTTTATCTAGTTTTTTTTATTTTTAGTGCAGAACATTTATTGGACAAATTTGAACATAGCTAATAGGTGCTTTTTGGCTACCAAAACCATTTTAGGAGCAAAGTTAGGTTAGGTTTTGTTTGGCAAGTCATGATAATGCTAAACTTTGCTTAAATACTAGTGGGTGTATGTAATCAAAATTTAAAAAAAACAAACAATTTTTTAGTATTTTTTTATTTATAATTCTATCAAGTAACTTGATTAAAGTTGCAATTTACTTCGGTGCTTGTTCATTGTTCTTCATATCAACCAGAGTATCAGAAAGTGTCATTTTAATGTTGGACCAACAACCCAATTTTCAAGATGGAACTCCAATAGTCCAAACTTACTTAATTGTTACCTAGGTAGTAATAATTGGAGTTGAACCTTGCAAAATAGGATTTAATTTGAAAGTCCTAGGTTGTAATTATTTTGGAAATTTTCTTAATCATTAGTATAGGCAGCAGACTGCAGACTAAAACAAAAACAAAACTACCCTAAAAATTGTTTATACAGTTCAAACAATCAGACCCTATGTAGCTATAATTAAGCTTATTATACGAGTGCTTGTTATGGTTTATATTTGTATTTTCTTCTTATCAGCGGCAAAAATTGCAATGCTTACAACTCACTGGCAACTTGTCTAATATTTACTACTACAGATTACTAGAAACTACTAGAAACTGGCAACTTGACTAATACTTACTACTATAGATTACTAGAAACTAGTAGATTTGCAGTTGCACACCCATTTGCTAAGATTGGGTTGTATATATATTGGTCCTTTGGACAAGTAAAACATAATAGCTATATTTACATTTTATGTCATACTATGAATGCTATAAATCTTATCAATAGTTTTTCCATTATAACTTCTATTGAAAATCACTATTATGACAGCTGAAATCATGCCTTGGTTATGATAGTTATCCCTATTTAAATATTTTGTTATTGCTAGGATGCTAAAGCTAAATGTCTCACGTCTCTTGAACTCCAACGACTTAACACTCAAGTTTCTGGCACTCTGTTGCCAGAATAGTGATAGCATAAGCGATTTTGCAAGCATATTTAGGAATAATTATGAAAAATATTGGTTATTTAGCGAGGATCTGGTTCTTGAAAAACTTGCTCAATTGTCAAGAACGTGTTCATCAATTTATGTTAACTGTTGGGCATTTATATAATCCTGGTTATTAAACAACTGTAATTGTGTGTTTTATTTCAGTTTGTGGTAAAGTTCGCTAAACTTTACTTTAGATCCTTTAATCAAATCTAGCAACTTTAACAAGAAAGTACTATCAATTTTGGAAGGTTTTTAGTTATTCAATTGTAACCTTTATTTGTGATTTATGTTAGGTTAGGTTATGTCAGGTAAGGTAAGTTACTATTTTACAAAATAAGTGAAATATTAATGTTTAGTATTTTCAGTACTTTTTTTTAAGGGATCTAAAGTAAAGTTTTGCCCAAACATTTATTCATCCATTTCTTATAGGGTGAAGTGCCATGTGCTCGGCAGGTGTCTACTAGTCGGCAATGTTGACAAAAATGCTTTAAAATTAAGACAAATGTTATTTACTAAGATTCAAATCTTTAATATTTTTCACTAATATTTGCTGAACATTTTGGTATACCTATCATAGGAATTCAACACTCCCAAGATAGTTTTATGTTAACATTGCCTATTATTACACAGCTGCCGAGCATACGGCACTTAACCCTAATTCATTTTTTTATTAGAAATTTTCATCCCGTTTCGGAGTATTTTCACATTTTATCTTTTTTTATTAAACAAATCTATAAATAGTTTCTAAAGTTATATTATAGTTCGTGCTGCCGACTGTGTTGAGCTTTCACTCTGTAGTTTTCCTATAGCATTCGATGCAACATGACGGTCTTTGTAAACTTTCACCTATAGTTTTCTGTTGTACTTAACATTTACCATTTTTAGCACACTGCACATGTTCAGCTTGACTGATAAATAGACATTTAGGTAATCATTAAGGATAGTTATGTGATTTGAAAAAAAGCGGTATAAGTAGAAACTCACGATACTCGAGTACCTATAAATATTTTGTCATTGAATTATATGGCAACTTAATTTTTGTTCACCCTACAATTAAAATTAACAGTGTTTTATTCACATTTTCCTTACTCTCTCGCCATTTTTCATAAGATTTCATACTTTTAACCATGTTCTCTTCTCATTTGCTCTTAATTTTTGTTATACATTACGTTTAACCGTGTTTAATTCTCATTTCACTTATTCTCTCGTCATTTTTCATGTTATTTCATACATCAAACTGTATTTGCTTCTAATTTTTGTCGAGCATGCGTAGCAAAGCTCTACATAGGCGTAGCAATTCCAATGTCGTTGTCCTCGTTGTTAGACAATAACTTAAATACTTATATATCATCTATACTATTATTATTTCTTTTCATATAGGCTTGGTTATTGATTTTAATATATTACTAGGTATTTTTATTTGATTTTATCACTTTTTAACTACATTTTTTGATCAAATTAACTTAGAAA
>JARUHE010076842.1:0-15329 GCA_031471125.1 Archaeomysis grebnitzkii
TATGTGAAGTGGCACTAATTTTTCATTCAACGAGGTTTTGAGATATTCTACATTGTATAAATTTTTAATCAGGTATTCGTTTAGTTAGTTCTCGGTGTACATTGGCATGACACAAACAACTTTAAAAGAAAGAATTGACAACCACGATATAAATGGATCCATACTTAAACATTTTCATGATAAGCATACAGAAGTCCGTACAAGAAAAGAGATTAATTAATTTATAGGACAAAACACCAAGATAATTGAAAGAGAAAATCAAAATAGACAAATATTAGCTATAAAATAGGCTATTTTAATAAGAAAATTGAAACCATCCATTAATAAACAATATTTACAGTTCGATAACACATTAAAAATCACAAGTAGTAATCATAAATATAGCAACTTAGCCGACTTAGAATATACCGGTAAACAAAAATAAATTGATCAAATGTACAAAATTGTGGATGAAAAACTAGAACAACACCTAGAACTAACTAAACGAATACCTAAATTAAAAGAGTTAAGCAATGCAGCTGGAAGCTATATATCTAATTATAAAAATGTACCAATAAACAAATTATTAAAAGTCTATCATGAAATGGTACCAAAGATAATCGAAATAATACCAGTGTTGAAGGAAAATTTAAAATAAACAAATGAAAAACAGTAAAACATATTACAATGTGTTATTAAATCATAGAATAAATACAAAACAGTACTTAAATGTATTCAAAATAATGAAACAACAAATGCCTGAAGAGCTATTGAAATAGCAAAATCTAGATTGCAGTGTAAATATGTTTGTAAACACATTAAATAAATTTGATAACAATATTAAAACTATTACCTGTCTTATTGAAAAATCTCGTACAAAAAAAATTATACCATGTAGAATATCTCAAAACCTCATTGAATGAAAACAAAAATTAGTGCCACTTCATATATATATGTATATGTATATATATATGTATATGTATATATATATATATATTTATGTATATATATATATATGTATATATTAATATATATATATATATATATATATATATATTGGTAGATATATGTAATCGAATATGATATAATAATGGTTTATTTCAAGAAATTTAGAATAATTTTGTTTATTACAACCAATTTAGGTTAAAGTAAATTTTGATTAAATCCATTGATGTACCATTGAGATTGTCGATTATTTTGCACTTAGAAGCCTCTTGAGGAAGAAGGATCGTGCTCTTCATCTAGCATACAAATACCAACCAACCAAGGTCTTTACCGCATAGTCATATCTCCCCCTTCGTCTTACTCTCCTCAGCTTTATAATCAGGTGGTCAGCTATCTGTCATTTACATTGGAGTTCATTAACATTTTCTTTTTTGAATGAATCATTTTACTGTTTGTTAATTAGAAGGGACTAAAGTATATATTGTAATTACATAGCACAGATTTGTAAAGGGTTTTGTATGTGTTGAGCAATAGTATTTAATTTATGGGCAACTAAGATAAACCATTTCAGATTTCAGATATTAGTATTTATTAAATTGTTAGCTAGAGTAGTATCCTTATATATTTTTTATTATTAGTGTTTCATTGCATTAAAATTCTGAATTCAGATGCAATGTTGATATGACCAGTCTAGCAATTAGTCTTTGTTTGCAGCTTTAGATTTTATTAATTAGGAAGTGTTTTAATTCAAAAAACATTTCAAGCTGTGTTGCTATACTATTTGCTCTTTCATAACAAGACACCATCTTGTTCATATAATAAAGTAAAAAACCTTTCATTGATAGAATCTATTTATCTAATAGTAGAATAAATCAGAATCGTTTACAACATTAGATTCATTAAGTGAATAGCAATTGTTGTAAAACCCAGCCATGTTCCAGTAATCTTATAGTTGTTGTACAACGTTTTATTCCCTACCTAGTCTGTCTTAATGATGTCTGCTTGGCTGTGTTGAACTAAGTTATCCAATCGGAGTTTTTATTCATAGATATTAGGAATTTTTTAAGACATTAAAACAATTACTGCAGTGTTTGTTTACACGTTTCAATGTATATCAACTGAATTAGCTTATTCAAATGATGTTTAAGAACTATATTTACTTTTTATTTCCTTAGAGTTGATGTTATACATTTTGATCATCAAGCTAAGCATAAAGCAAATAGATTTAATCTTTCATATGATCATAAGAAAAACATTTATTTTAATATTATTAATCAAAATATATTATTTGCAAAGTTATTTTTTTTAACTTTATTTACTTTTGTAAATATATTTTTTCTACTGTTATTGATTAATTATTTGCTTGATTATTTTTAACCTTATGCAACTCTTTCCAGAACATGGGAATGCAAATGACCGAAGGCATGATGCTGCAACACTCGATGATGGCAGCAAACGCGATGGGTGCTTCCGTATTTGGTCACTTTGGCCAGACAGGAAACATCCTTGACCCAAACATGAGGACGTCTCTCCCACTTGAAATCTCCGAGACCATTGGCATCAACCAGTCAATGGCCGTGACAATGCCCGACCCGACCTTCGGCCTCGGCCCGGGAATGACGTTGCCAGCGGCTCCCTTAGCAGTGGTGGCACCGATGGAAATGCCCACCGGAGAGGGCGGCACCAGACTCGTCTCTGCCGGAATAACGCCAGGTGCAGGCTCACAAGATTTTTTTGGTCTCGTTCAATTGCTTATATAATTGTGTTTTAGCACAATCAGTTGTAATAATGAAATATAAACATTGTAAATTGAAATGTTTTAATGAAAATGGATCCTTTTTTTGAAACAAAGTTCAGTTAATTGTACATATTACATCCTAGCATAAAATTTTTGAATAAGAAATCAATTCTTTTGTAGGAATGGCAGTCGGCATTCAGGCAGTCGGAGTTGCCGACAACTCTGAGTATCAAAAGCGACTGCAAGAATTGAAGGAAAAATTGGACTCTGTTGTGAGGGGCTCGAGTGCCACAACACCTCCTTCCTTGCATCACAATTTACTTGTAAGAATTTAGTTCATTTATGTTGGTACTGTTGCCAAGGTATTTATGTCCAATAGATACATTATTATAAAGCTTCATACACTCTCAAACACACAAATATAAAAAATTAATGGCAAAATTTAATGATATATATTATTTTTTATTTGACAGGTTGGTCAAAATGTGGGCTCACCAGTAGTGGACAGTGGTCCGCCCACATATGCTGACAATGCATGTTCCGGCATTTCAAACACGGCCCATCAATCACAGCAGTCAATCCACACTATGTTGGGTGAAGACAGTATTGCAATGAATGGACCAATGACTGTTGGCCTCACCCACTTATATCCAACGGACATGACGCAGCAACAGGCGTTAGCAGTGACGCCTGCAAGACTACCCTCTGGTCACACGGTTCATTTCTTCACTCCGTTGGGTCCAGAAACCGGATCATTGGCTCTGTTGAATTCTCAGCAAAATATGAACAATCAAATGCTGCCTCTAGAGAATGAGCCCAAGAAATCAAGATTTCAAGTGACCAAAGTCATTCAGGATGAGCATAGCAAAGGTAGGATTGTTTGCCTATTTCTTGATAGAACCTTAAACATGTGCTTCTTACATCATTTAAAGGTTTTCAATAACTCTCACACATTTCGTATTGAAATTAGCTCAACTTTGTGGAAAATTACTCTAGTTTCCTCTGATCAATTGTTTATACAGTAGTAAGAGCTATGTTGAAATAAAAAATATTTTTTGTGCAGATAATTCGGGCGGAAGCAGTCCATTGAGCTCGCCTGTGCGGAAAGGAAGGTTCGCAGTGACGAGGATAGAAGAGAGTGTGGACACACCCACCACAAATCTTCCATCCTCTTCCACCTCCACAACACCCAGGGACTCCCTGACCAATGAGGAGAGCTCCGGAAATGCACAAATCCCTATATCGGAATCCCTTGATTTGGATGGACAGGTGAGAATCAAATTTTTCAGTCATAAAGTTTTAAAGTGGACAAGTTTTTATTATCCAATGTACTGCAAGACAAAATACATGTATGTCTAGTTAATGTTATGAGTAAATTATATTCATTGAGGTTGTCGTAAATAAGTTTCTTTTAATTCATGAGAGATTACTGCTTATCTATGGCTAGTTTGTTTTAATTTTTCTGTTTATAATTTGTGAAATAGTCAAAAAACTGTTTGTTGAAATTGTGACACCATTGCAGAGTGACTTTGGGGAAAGCATGTCCATTCCTCCATCTATCCCCCCTTCTATGACCTCCTCTCTCATGTCCGAGGACCTAAGTGGGTCAGCCCCAGTAACGCCAGCCACCGAGGAGCCAACGAGGACAGTGGCCATTAATGATGAGATGGACCCTACAGTGGATGGAATGAGTCAGGTGGGAAAAAATTATTTTCTGTCCACTTAAATGTTTCTCCATTTTTCAGTTTCAACTTTTAATTCTGTAGCTTCCAATTTTTTTTGTAGTTTTGTCGAGGTTGCTCATTGCAATAATGATTTGCTTTGCATGAAGCAGTTGCATGCAAGCATGAACTATTTAATTTTGTTAGGCTTCAAATTTATTTGTAAATTGTAGGCAGTTCAGTTGACCTTACATAGTATTTATAATTATTTGTCTATATGTATATATAGATATATATTATAGATTTATATTATAGATATATATTAAAGATACATATTAAATATACATATTAAAGATACATATTATAGATATATATTATAGATATATATTATAGATATATATTATATGTATATATTATATGTTTATATTATATGTATATGTATGTATGCATATATATATGTATGTATATGTATGTATATGTATGTGTATGTATATATGTATATGTATATATGTATATGTATATATTCCTAGTAGCAACTATCCCTAGTTAGTGGCTGATCCTTGACTACTAGTCACGATTTAGTGGCTATTCTATGGCTCCCTTGGAAAATAGCCAAGAATTAGCCATTGAAATGCTACTGGGGTATGTATATATATATGTATGTATATATATATGTATATATGTATGTATATATATATATATTTATATGTATGTATATATATATTTATATGTATGTATATATATATTTATATGTATGTATATATATATATTTATATGTATGTATATATATATATTTATATGTATGTATAAATATATATATATATGTATGTATATATATATATGTATATATGTATTTATGTATATGTATATATATATGTATATATATGTATGTATATGATATTTTAAATCAATAATTTTTAATGGTTTTGATTTCTTTGATTGTTTTTGTTTAGAATACAAGTTAATGATAATTGTGAAGATTGATGATTTTTGTTTAACAATGTATTGTAGTTTAGTGCATAATTAGATTTGATATTATTATATTTTTATTTTTATCTATTTTTCTAATTAATATCTTAGTTTTAAAGCTTTACTAAAATAGATCTTATTTTTGATTTGTCATGTTTATACTAATTGAATTTAGATTTGATTTTTTTTAATGTATCCTTAAGTAATAGTTTAACATTAATTGAACTAAGTTAAGAATGTCATGTGTAAAAAAGAAATTGTATCTCTTCTCAGATGTGTTCACCAAAAGTCCTACCAACTGAGGACAGACCAAAAGCTTTCTTAAAACCTAAACTGATTTCCAAAACCCCTTCTTTCCCTGTTCACATTAAACCCAAATCAAAGAACCTCAAGGTTCCCATAAGTGTCTCTTCTGAGCATCCCAAACCTCTGATTCCTCCTCGCAAGTTCAAATCCATCGAAAAATTGGACACAAAGTATCGTTCTGATTCGATGGATAAAGATTTCTTGAATGTCAAACAAAATATGTCGTTGAGGTCATCCCCTGTGATTTTTGACAATTCTTACGATAAATACTCGGACGAATCTCGTTTCTCAAAGGATGAAGATGATAGGAGCGAATATTCTACGACTTCGACACCTAAAACAGTAAAACCTCTGAGATCTGTACTCAAGAAGACCACCACTACATGGCTTGACCGCAGTAGCAGCATCGTCGATCTGCTAACCTTATTTAAGGAAGTGAAAGAATCGAAAGAAAATGTGAGCATCTCCAAACCCAGAGACATTCCGAGACCGAAGTATAAAAACCATCCGAGATTTCGACCCAATGAAGAGATGGCGAGGTGCAGTAGTGTCGGCAACATCAACACGATGGGTCTGACGATCCACAATCAAGAGATGTCACATTCTTCCTGGGAACTTTCCCACAATCATCCGTCACCTCCACCTCGTCGGAGGACCAAGTTGAACAGCGCCAGGAATAGTGTTAGTTTTACAGACAACGACACCACTCCGGGCTTGCCTCCCAAACACAGTTCTTCTTCACACCACTTGAGAAATTATGACCATAGTCAGGTGAAGGAATCTGTGTATCACACCATCCACTCGGAGTCTGGCATGAAGCCCCGCAGGAGAGCACCCCTTCACCGTACGCCAGCATTCCAGGAAGATGCTTATTACACCATCCAAGGGCCCAGAGATGTGACCACCCATTTCCAGGTGGATGAAGCACTTCAATTCAACTACAGTGAATATAATCCTGACTTGCATTCAACACAACATAAAAAAGTTTCCAATAAACCAAGTCTTCCATATCAACCTTTAAGTAGCTCCAATAGTAGTACAGACGACTATGAAGAGGATGATGATGAAGACGACGATGAAGAAAGTCTGAGATTATCTTCTCCGAGCCTCAAAATGTATTCTCATGTTTCTGACGGCAGCTCCGACCTGTACAACAAATCCATACACAGTTATCCACATCAATTCAAACACTTCCGCTCCAGGTCTCCAAGTCCCCACATTCAGGGCGTTCATCCTCACTACACAAGTGGATATTCTAGGTCGGTCAGTCCGACTTGTTTCAAGGGCCCTTCTGTCACACCACCAAACCATTACTTGCCCCCAACTCACCACCAGTCTTTCTCTTACGGTCAAAATGCACATTACGTCCGACACCCACAATACACCTCGACACCTCAGTCATCTTGGTCTTCGTACAATTGTTATCCAACCACCTTCGATTCTGACCCGATGCACTATTCCCACTCACGTGGGCCCATGTGGAGTCCTCAAGGAGCATTCTATCTACAACCTACAGAACAATTACAGTTGCTGACTGTAAGTTTTTAACAGTCCAGTTGAATGGTGTTGGGGCAATTGTTCTACTTTCAATGAGGTTTTTGACTGATTTTCTTAGAACTAGAAGAACTAAAGAGTCATTAGTCAAATTCCTTTAAAATTAACACTTAACATAAATACTTCCATTCAAATAATTATGGGCTTTCAATTGATTAATCTGTGGGATCTTATTTAATATAAAACATTTATACTACACATTTTTCAGGGTCTCTGTCTAGCAAAGTTTTTTTTAAGAAATATTGCATGTTTTTGTTTTTGTTTATACTCTTCCGTAGCTTTAGAAATTGTTTCTCGTTTATTTCAAACTAATATTTTTAGTTAGTGGAATGCTTTCAGTCGTATATTATTTTATAGACTTTAAAATGTTCATGAATACTTTTTAATAGAAAAATAATTAATATAACTAGCTGTCTGTTGATCTGAATGTCTTTTAAATATTTACTAACCAATTTCGTGTGTGTTACAAATGATATTGTTTTATTGCATGTTATTCTTCTATTGTATATTTCACAATTTATTCTTTGTTATTTGAATACAAACAATTTATAAAAAAAATTGAAACATTAATCTTGTTTTGAGTATACTGAATTGATTTTACCATTCAGAATATTGTATTTACATTTTTGTTGTCCTTTTTAAGCTCTTACAATCTTTTACTTTCAAGTTTTTAAAATGTAGTTGTATAATTTTCATCAAATTGTATTCATCACTATTATTATTATAATATTTTTCATGGTTATTAATAATTAGTTTCATTATGATTTTTTTATTTTGTTTGTATGGTCTCATTTCAAAATGTTGATCAATGTTCAAGATTGTATGATTTCGAAGTGTGAAAGGTGACTAGAAAGAGCTTGTATAAAAATTAAAAAAATTGTTTTTTTTTGTACTGAATCACTCTTGGCTTTTTCATTTTTCAGGTCTCTGTACATATTGTTAATATATTAATTTTTCAGAATAACTAATGTTTGACATGAATATTTTTGAATATATTCTTGAGTGTTGATATTTTTATATGTTCATGAAGATAAAATTTCAATAATATTGTAAGTATTTGTTGTGATCGAATAATTCTTTCAGGAGGATGAGGAAGAAGTTGACACGATGAGAGTTGACAATGACGAATACTCTCATTCGGAGGACGATGACAGCTATCAGCAAATCCTTGTTCGGTAAGAATTTCTTTCAAATCTTATGAGAACCTTTTGGTTCTAATGTTATGAAAAAAATAAATGAAAATATTGGCTTGGTTTTTACTTATTCTTACCCAATATTATTGTTGCATCTCTATAATATTGTACTCTTTTCTTATTTTCAGACAACAAGAAGAAATGTTGCAGTTACAAAGGAAGCATCAAGAAGAGGTCGAGATGTGGAAAACAAGGCGCAAGCAGATGCACAACAACCACTCTCACAGTCGAGCCGTGCAACATCCGTCGAACAAACGACCCCAATCGCTGCCACTCACATCCTCATCAAATGGGAGCAGTCCAGTGCAGTCTCCGTCTTCACCCAAAATGTTGCACAAGTTAAACGAAGAAAATTCAAAGTCCTTGAATCATTCCATGGATATGAGCAGCAAAATCTGCAATACCAACAACGGTCTTGCCAAAAAGAGCCGAACCATCTCCGAAGACATGATGGAGTACGTGCAGGACCTCACGTCCAACAAACCTCCGCCGAGGCCTATGACGAAGATGACGCTCAACCAGATGAAAGCTCAGCAGCTGGGTGGTGGAGCAGGGTTCCTCAACCAACAGGCTCTGTCCATGTACAGCACACTGCCTGGGACAGGCATTGGAGCCCCGTCCACGTACCAGACCTCCGTTTTCCATCCGCTGCACAGCCTGCCTTCGATCGCCCTTTATTCAATGCCTTCGAACGAACTGGGCGGAGCAACAAATGCAACCGTGTGCCAGTCGATGACCGCCTCTATTCCGGCAACGTCCGTTCCAATCTCCGTTGCCACGTCCGTTCATTCACTCCACAAAGGCCAGCCGCAGCAACTCCAGCATCCAAGTGATAATAATGTAGATAGTAGAAATAGTTCTTCGGATACATGGAAAGACTGGCAGTGAAAACGGCCGATCTACATTCCACGTCCTACCCAGGACAGCCCTTTTTATCTGTGATTATTTGTTTTTAAAATACCAAACCAGACGGACTGCCGTTGACGAGCCAATTCTTGTCTTATAGTACAAGATGGCCAGCAACGTCTTCAGTGTCTATCTGGTTTGCCAATTGGGGACAGACTGTCCGTTGTTCATGCGGCCGAGTCTTCTAAGAAATTTCTTGATTTACATTTGATTTGTTCAAATTTTTTCTCCATTAATGTAGAAAGAAATTTTTCTGAATGAAAGTGATTGGAGAAATAACTGCTCAAAAAATTTACTTTGAGTGATGGTTGGTCTGGCGTTGAAATTTGTTTGCGCCTCCGAAAAGTTTGTTTCAGTTCACCGACTGTGATGAAAAGAGAAGATTCGCATACTCCCCATAAACAATTGTGTGTCGATATTTTTGATTGTATCTTAAGTGAAAGAAAAGTTTGTTGGAAACAAACTTTTTTGTAAAAAATGTACAGTTTGTATATTGAGAGAGATTTTATGGACCAGAAATAATTAAGGATGATTTTGTATGAACAGCAACTATGAGGCACCACTTTTATATTTATATGTAAATGAGAAACTATTGTGTTATTAATTTTGCTCACCCGGTTAAATTTCACAGCTTTTTATTTTCATTAGATTTAGGATATATGTTATTTTTATTATATTCTTATTTCCATTAAGCTGACCATTTAGATTGGCTATAATTACATTGATATTCCAATAGTAGTGATGTTAAATTATTATTTTTATCAGTGAGCAACTGTATGAATGTTTCTGCATGTGTATATAAGGGTGTAAAAATGTGTAGACGTCTGTATATATTTAAAATTATGTTTGTTTTGATTCAGTAAAAATAAATTGAGTACTTTAGCTTGACTAAAAGTGATTCAGGTTTTAATCTATAGTTTAATTTTCGAAGAATGAAGGAACGGAACCGATGTGGTTCGGATGTTTCTCGGATGTCTGAGGATTGTGAGATTTTGTGGTGCTTTTGTTGGATATTGCTATTGCTGTGAAGTTCCTCTGGTTCATGTTCCAACAATGTTGATGGAGGAGCACAATTAATTTTTGATACTGACATAGTTTACCTTAGATGAGCCGGCGAAGGTTAAGGAAACTGGCCGGAATGTGTAAATAGTATCGAAAGCATCTTTACCATTGGTGTTTAGTACTAGAGCAAGACTTCAATCATAAACACATTGCGGTATAAATTTTATTTTTTTGATGACTGCAATTACTCTTTACTTAATATCCAGATATCTTATAAATGTGTGCTATTATTTATTACCTTTCAAATGATAAACTCGAAAGCAGCACACCTATGTAGAAAATACTAAAAATACCATGAAAGTACGTGCAACAATTTTTGCAATTCTATTAAACCTATTTTAAAATATAAAATCTTGGTAAATCTATAAAAAAGAAAGACAACAGTATTAAATTATAATATATATTGATAGCTTTTGCTTAGTTTCATTAAGATAGATTAACTACAGCTATAGCTATTTTTTTAGTTTTCAAAAGTTCCTTTTACTAATGAGAAACATAATTACTTAGTTTTGAAAAACTTTCCAATAGTTAAAGACTATTAATATTCAATATTTTCTAACAATGTTTTTTTAAATTAAATTTGAAAATACTTTCAAATAAACTTATGTTGAATCTTTGTGATTGCCTTTGAAGTTGTAAATGCTTCTAACTTATTGTACTTTCAATGCTAGTTAACAAGAAGAACATTCAATTCTAGTTAACAAGAAGAACATTCAATTCTAGTTAACAAGAAGAACATTCAATTCTAGTTAACTTTTAAGAATATTTTTTTTAAATTTGTTCAATTATGTAAACTAATGTGATAGCAATCTGAAGAAAATAATTGATTGAATCTAAATCGTTGGTCAAAACTTAAAGATAATCTGATTCTGAAAACTGGAAGGCCCCAGTGATCGTTTATGAGTTGTCAAATAAACAATGTTCAAGATGTGATATGACTTGTTAATTAAATTAAAAACAAGTCTTGGGTATTGTTGGAATTTTTCCACATTTTTGTATTTATAATAGTCGAACTGTATCTTTTATTGCTGAGGAATTGTCTCCTCCAATTATGTAGTTCTATCGAAATTTATTTTTTACAGTTTAAATTCAATGGTTTGATCATTTAGAATTTTTAGAAACTTATTACCTATTATTTTTCATAAGAATATGTAGGTTATTTAAAATACACATGGTTCTAATTTTTATTTTTGTAGTTGCAAAATTTGATAAATTGGTTGTAAAATTTACTATTTAATTAATTCAACTGCTTAAATTAATTATACAATTAATATACTTTTTTAACATTGTATTCCAATCCCCACAAGTTGGTATTTGCTTACAAATTCAATTAGTTTTTAAATATATTTTTGTATAATAAATTATGGAACTTGAATCATTTATTTACTTTTTAAATATTTTGAAAATAACATAATACAAATCTTTTATAAAAAATTAGCGATTGTGATCCTGTTTAAAAGCACATACAGTTCAAGGCTACTATGCATCTGTAAACCAAAGCTGCAAAGATGAATAAGAATCAACTAATTGTTAACTAAAATTAATAAAGATCTTATTGCATTGGTCACTAAAAATGCAAATGTTTATTAAGGAATGAGTTGTTATAATAAAGATATTATAAAGGATAAACTTCAATCTAGTCTGATGATTTTTTCTTCAAATCCAATGTAGATTTCAGTTGAATTAGTTTGATTTATTTTAACAATGTTTCGCATAAAGTTCTAATTTGTGCATAGTATAAGTACAGTATGTATAACTATATAATATTCTTGTGTATTAATGTAACTTATAAAGATGTTATATCTATCTAGATCGTTTAGTTTGTATTTTGAACTAGAGAAATGTTTTGTTTATTGAGCATTTTGTTTTTGATTAAATTTTGATTTTATCCAAGAAAACCACGAAGGTTCTGATTCACAATCTATAATAATGAATGTTCTGATAATATCAATGTTACTAAATTATTCCTGCCATCTCATTACATTAGTCAAATTCTTAGCTGTAGCTTAATCTTCTTACAAGTATATGATAAAGAGTACTTCAAATAAAAGCTTGTATGATGGCACATTTTTTCCAGCAAATTATAAGTGCTGATTTATTTCTGTGCTGTATAATGTTACATATCTAGAAATTATTAAATTGGTGCAAAGTACACATTGTTTCATTTCCTAAGAACAGTCTTAATAAATAGGAACGTTTATTTTCCTATGTTGAAAAACAGAATGCCTTCAAAACACAAACTCTGTCATTGTTTATAAAATATATTTGGAAAAGCAAGTGAGAAAACACATCTGATGATTGGTAATGTATGTACTGTAAATTTTTGCTCTAATGACAACATCGCTAAAATAAGTAATAATGGATCGGATGCCAGGGAACCATGCACACATCTTGCATTCCACTAAACAAAACAAAATTTTGGTGTCAAACCTGTTGTCGATCCCACTCCATCCTCGACATTGAGGAAGGCACTGGCCCTCTTATTTATATAATCAATCAATCGACATTGAGGATGGAGCCCTCACGCCGGAGGATCCAGCCCCCACCCCAGCGAGACAACAGGCCCGACGCCCCCACCGAGTCTGTCCAGAGGGCCTCGGGAGGCCAGGAGTGCTGAATACCCACCGGGTGCAGCACTGGGCATTGGCCCGTTTATTTATATAATCCATCAAACCGGGGCCAAGTCGATCCGCCTATGGGGGCATCCGAACCGATGAGCGGTGTTGTGTCTGTCGTGTTGGCACAGTGGGCAGTTTGATGTTGAGTAGTTATTCTTGTAGATCTGGGGAATTTTTTTCTGAGCTGTATCAGTGTCCTGTGCATGTTGTGGGGGGCCTAATGCAGCCGTTTTTCGGCTGTCCGCCCCAGTGCCCCGGCCTGGTGGTGATGTTGACTCCAACTGACCCTCTCTGGCGAAGTGTAGTCAAATCGGGGTCCCGGGCCAGTCTATATATGTGAAACCTGTCATTAGTGAAGCTGCCTTAGTTCTATGGAGCCTTTCTCATTATCCAAATATTGAAAATTTTGAGAAACAATCTTCCATTATTAAAAACATACAAATAATAGTGTTTGTAATATGATGTGATCAATATGCAATAGGGCTCTTTCCCTCATGCACGATAGTTAACCTTATGCATTTGTGTTCCTGGTAATTTGTGATGATAAAGTTGTAGGAAACAAAAGTTTAACTACAAAGATTTATGTTTTTTTTATACTAATGGTCAAATTTTCTGCTGTAACAACTCGTGCAATTAAACCTTGTGTAACGGAATCCTAGTTACAATTTACTTTCTCCAGGCTAGTATTGTAGACTTTTGCACTGTTTTAGTTTTGCCATTCCACTTTCAACACTTTTTGGTGTTTTATCTTTGCTTAATGTTTCACTTTGTATAGTTTTTTAACGTTTTCACAATTTTGTAATATGTGATTGCCAGAAATCATGTTTTGTTGAAAAAATTTCACATTGACCAATTTATGAATGATGGGTTTTAAGTATAACATTTTATCTTTGATTATTTAATTTGAATATTTTTTATTTTTAGTTTTGCTGATTATTTATGTTGTTTTTTGGGCTTATCGTGGACCCTGGAGCTGGGGTGCTCATTTGGTCCACAATATCAGCAGGGTCGGGCCAAAACGTAGCAATGCTACCGAAATTTCAATATCGCCGGCTATTATGAAGATCAACGGACTAATTTTTTTAACACTTGGAGAAGAGTCCATTGGTGTGGAAGCCCAGGGGCTAGCACTTACAGGGAGGACTTTAGCACTGGGGAACCTACGGGGAGGAACCCCCGTTAACCCGCTGGCATGTCCTTCCACGACCGCAGCTCAAACTCTTCTCCTTTCTGCTGAATATTTAATTTGGCAATAGTTCAAAAAAATAATTTTGTAATGTTTCATTTTTAGATGCAACAGCCTACAATTTCCAAGTTTTTTTTCATTTGATCAACGTTATAATCAATTTGCCTTCCACTTTTCGTGTACATCAATTTTAACTTGTTTAGTTTATTTTTTGTGTTAATCGTGTTTTTGAGATAATGTTTTATTAATTTTTAGATAATCTTGATCTCATTTTATTATTTTTAATTCATTGCAGATTGTGATGCATCTAAAAATGTTATGGGAAAATAAAATGTAATGTTTTTTTATAACACAATTCATATAATTGTTGGAGAGTTTTATAAGAAATTTTCTGTTCACTTGGAAATCATCGAAACTAGAGATCATTGATAAACAAAATATTAATGGTCTATTTATATTAATGAAAGAAGCATATCAAAAAAGTTGTGTCCTTACACTATAAACATATACATATGTTCAATCATTCATATATTTACAGCTCTTATTTAAAAAATTTCACACACTTGCTAAAATATATTGAGATGAGTGAAACGGATTCAAACTTATTTTTTGTGGTGTACCCTAAAATATATTTTCTCAGAACAAAATCCAAGACAACTATTTATAAACGGGTAATATAAAACTTCCCATTTTTACTAAAGTTATGTTTTCCGAAATATCTACTATGGCTCAGAATGACTTTTTCGCGTTGCAATAAGATCAACGAGTTTTAATACAATGGGGGAAGCCTGTACTGTATATATATATATGTACATATATGCTATATGGTCACTAAATTCCAAACCATTATTAGACATAGGATTATTTACTTACTGTTAAGTAATATAATAATGTTTAGGGCTTTTATATAGCAGGTCTAATCGAAATCAAACTATTTTTGCCCCACTTCACATATCAACCTTAATCTCCTACCAAATCAAATGATGTGTACCCTAAGGATATGCAGCATACACTTGGTGCTTCTTCCAAGCCATGGCAAGCTTTACATATGAGATTTTAAGATTATACAGCCACGCTGAAATTCCCAAGGTACAGCTTGAAGTGGATTTTAATCGATGCTTACACAGCATTAATATTCAGGTGATCATCTTACGCAGCATTAATCTTCAGGTGATCATCTTACGCAGCATTAATCTTCAGGTGATCATCTTA
>JARUHE010076953.1:0-15325 GCA_031471125.1 Archaeomysis grebnitzkii
ATTTACACCCACATTCAAATCCAAACACACACACATATTCACACACACATGCATTCACACACACATTCTCACACACACGCATTCACACACACGCATTCACACACACATTCACACACACACGCATTCACACACACATTCACACACAGACGCATTCACACCTACATTTACACACACACACACACAAACACACACACATTCTCACACGCACTCATTCACCCACACACACAAACATACACACACACACATTCTCACAGACACACATTCTCACACACACCCACACACACACACACACACACACACAACACACACACACACACACACACATTTTCACACACACGCATTCACACACACATTAAAACACACATGCATTCACACACACGAATTCACACACACGCATTCACACACACATTCACACACACACGCATTCACACACACATTCTCACACACACGCATTCACACACACATTCTCACACACACGCATTCACACAGACGCATTCACACACACGCATTCACACACACACGCATTCACACACACACGCATTCACATACACATTCTCACACACACGCATTCACACACACGCATTCACACACATATTCACACACATATTCTTTGCTTTATGTATTCGTATAAACCCGACATAAATAATTAGAAGTTCTTACAAAAAAAAATATTTTCAACAAACAATTATAATAATAATAAACAACAAAAAGTCACATAACCTTTAAATTTTTACCGAATTCAATTTGGAATAAAATCCAAAATAAACATAAAATATTATAAGAACATTTAGAGTTTATTTTGTCCTGAAATGTTATATTTGGGAGACAATTTATTGCGAAGTTCTTATCTCCATGAAACGTTTAAATAAAAATACACCAACATAAAAAACCAACAAATTGAAAATCTTCAAGATGTCTTAATATTAAACTGGAAATGGATTTCAAGAAAATGTTTTTGTTTCACTTTTCTAAGATATATATAAATAATAGATTTTTTACTTATTGTGGTTTGAATAATTTTATTATTTTTCAACATTAAATATTTGGATAAAGTTGGCGATCTGGATTAAGTATACGGTACATATTTCGGTTTATAATTTACTCAACACAAGATCAATTTAACATTTACTTGAAAGTTAAAATAGATATTGTATCTTATTCGTTGTTTATAAAATTTTAATTATACATTATACATTGCTTATAGAATTTTAATTGAATCTTATTCATTGTTTATCGAATTTTAAATAAACATTATACATTGCTTATAGAATTTTAATTGAATCTTATTCATTGCTTATCGAATTTTAATTATACACTATATATTGCTTATAGAATTTCAATTGTACCTTATTCATTGTTTATCGAATTTTAATTATATATTATACATTACTTATAGAATTTTAATTGTATCTTATTCATTGCTTATCGAATTTTAATTATACATTATACATTGCTTATGGAATTTTAACTGTATCTTATTCATTGGTTATCGAATTTCAATTATACATTATACCTTACTTATAGAATTTTAATTGTATCTTATTCATTGCTTTTCGAATTTTAATTATACATTATACATTGCTTATAGAATTTTAATTGAATCTTATTCATTGTTTATTGAATTTCAATTATACATTATACATTGCTTATAGAATTTTAATTGTATCTTATTCATTGTTTATCAAATTTCAATTATCAATTATACATTGCTTATAGAATTTTAATTGTACCTTATTCATTGTTTATCGAATTTTAATTATACATTACTTATAGAATTTTAATTGTATCTTATTCATTGCTTATCGAATTTTAATTACACATTATACATTACTTATAGAATTTTAATTATACATTATTCATTGCTTTTCGAATTTTAATTATACATTATACATTGCTTATAGAGTTTTATTTATAAATTATACGTTATAAAGATTTTACAGATTTTCAATTATACACTATGTAGGTGTTATAGATTTATAAGTATACATTACTTATATAATTCTAATTATTCTTTATTTATATTATTTTAAGTATACAGTTATACAGTGGTTTTATATGACTTTAAGTATACTTTGTTTATATGATTTTAAGTATACACTGTTTTTATATGATTTTAAGTATACAGTATTTTTATATGATTTTAAGTATACCTTAGTTTATGATTTTAAGTATACAGTATTTTTATATGGTTTTAAGTATATTTTATTTATATGATTTTAAGTACACAGTATTTTTATATGATTTTAAGTATACTTTATTTATATGATTTTAGGTATACTTTATATATATGATTTTAAGTATACAGTATTTTTATATGATTTTGGTGAAAGTTTACAAACAACGGCATTTCGCGTTGCATGATGTACAAAAACTGCAGTTTTAAGGAAAGTTTAGCATTAGTGTGACCTACCAAACAAAACCTAACCTGACTTTGCTCCTCAAATAGTTTTCGGTAGCCAAAAACACCTATTAGAACCAATACACCAATTAAAACCAGTACAGATGGCACACTTGTCAATTGTAAACATCAATTGTAAACTCCAGTGATAAGTTTAAATTACAGGTTATAATTACTTTTGTATTGCTTTGTTTTGATAATTTTCGTCAAGGATGATCATAATCAACACATATTTCACTAATTTGCAACTATTTACTAAGTAGTTTTGAAAATAAATTCCTATGTAAAAATGCCGTTCTTTGTAAACTTTGACAATATATTTTTATATGATTTTAAGTATACCTTACTTATATGATTTTAAGTATACAGTATTTTATATGATTTAAAGTATACAGTATTTTTATATGATTTTAAGTATACCTTACTTATATGATTTTAAGTATACTTTTTTATATGATTTTAAGTTTGGGTGTGGTTTGAAGCAAGGGTTCTTCAGGCCGAGGCTGCGTTTCTTGTCGGGCAACATTCAGTAAGGTTGGTCTGCTCCCAAGTTGGTCATTAGATGTTATCATTTCATTCATCTTCTTAGGAAAATGTTCTTCTTTTATGATCTTGTGTTGATTTTAGCCTGCAAAAGACTGCATTTCGTTTTGTTTATTATTTGGTTGAAGCATTCATCAAGTTTTGTTGAGGAAAGTCTTAAAATTAATTATTTTAGTTGTTATTATAGGCAACAGGAAGCTGCATTTAATTTTGTTTACGTTTTCTCTATTGAATAAAAATGAAATTGTAACTTGTATACTCATTATACATTATTTATCTAATCTCGTTAATACATTATACATTGTTTATATAATTTCATTTATACATTATATATTGTTTATAGAATTTCTATTTTACACTATAATTATACATTATAGGCTATACTGTATACATTATAAATAATATGTATTAAATAATATACATTATACTTTTTATAGAATTTTAGTTATACATTATGCATTTTCTATACAATTTTAGGTATACGTATGTACATTATATATTGTCTATTGAATTTTAGTTTTAAATTACACATTTCTCATATACGGTAGCTTAAATATACATTATATATTGTTTATAAAATTTTAATTATACATTATTCATTACTTATATAATTTTAGTTATACATTATACAATTTTCATATAACTTCAATTCAATAATATCATATATCAAAGACGACATCTTTAATCAATGATAATAACTAATATATTATACAGTACCCAACAACCATTTTAATGTTGGCACAACGTTATAACAATATTATTTTAAAATATTTTAACATTTATACAACATTGTATTTTTCAAAACTTTTATCATTGGAATTATTGTCGAGCGAGTGAAACGAAGTTAATGCATAGGTGTTACTATTCCGTCGTCTGTGTCGTCTGCGTCGTCTGTGTCGTCTGCTTCGTCTTCGTCGTCTGCGTCGTCCGGAACTTCAACAAAAGGTTCAAGTTTTTATTTTCTTAATAAATTGTTTTTTTTTAGTATTTTTGCATCAAACTTTCAGATATTAGCAATCAATGTGCTTACAATATAATTCATTGGAATTCTTTTTATATAATTTTCACTTTTTTTCTTATTTTAGGTTAAAATGAAAAAGAACTTGTAAAATATTTCACATTCAACAAAAGGTTCAAGTTTTTATGTTCTTAATAACTTGTTTGTTTTTTGATATTTTTTCATCAAATTTTCAGAACTGAACAATGAATATACTTACAATATAATGCAATGGAATTAATTTTATATACTGTAATTTCCTTTTTTTTTGTTATTTAAGTTTAAAATAAGGAAAAATAACTTCAAATTTTCAGAATTTAACAATAATTATGCATTTATAAATATAATGTAAACATTTTTACAGTTGTATATTATATAAATAAATAATCGCTCGACATTTAAGCCGCATAGCGGTTTAGGCATAACTAGTTATTGAAAAAAATGTTGTATGAACATCTGATAACGTTACTTAAACGTTAAAACAATTTTCCGTACAAATTTTACTTTAACAGGCTTCAATACAACGTTATATGACCATTTTAAACAACGTTGTTTCAACTAACATTGTTAACATTTCTGAAACGTGTGTTTATAACAATTCCACAAAAAAACCTGTACTCAACGTCGTCGTTTCTTTAACCATAGCTCAACAAACGTTAATAATGGCTAGTTGAAACAACGTTGGTTTAAAAATGTTCGTATAACATTGTATTGAAGTTGGTTAGAGGAAAATTTGTACGGAAAGTTGTTATAACGCTTAAACAACGTTGTTAGATGTTCATGCAACGTTGACGTCAATAATAATTCCAATGTCAAAGGTTATGCAAAACTCAACGTTTTAATAACGTATATATTGGGTTTATTGCTAATAAACCTCAGCTCAACTGTCAAACAATGTTTGAAACGACGTTGGTTACCCACTGGGTATACACTCTTTATATAATTATACATTGCTTATACAAATTTGATTCTACATTACACATTGCTAATGCAATCTAGTTATACATTATACATTATACATCATACACTGTATGTTTCTTATAGAATTTTCGTACGATCAAACTAATGGTTGAGTTAACATTATGAACAAATAAAATAGCAAACATTTCATCCATTGTTTAATTAAATCATTTTCGTGACTTTGTTAATCAATAGAAAGTCGAGTTTATCAAATGAATCCAATTTATCCTACGATAAAAATCTTTATTTATATTTGACAAGTAAAAAATAGGTTTACAATCAGTGCACACATAAATACTTTGCATTAGCGTTGAAATGTATTAATAACATTAGATTTTAACTATTACGTTTGTATTTAGAATACCAAAAAGTATATTTTTCAATTATAACAATAAATATAGGTGCATTATTTCAATTTAATTTACATTATTTCGTTTTTATTTAAATACCAAAAAGTAAATTTATCAATTATAAAAATAAATATAAGTGTATTATTTCAATTCAATTTACTTTATTCCGTTTGTATTTATAATACCAAAAAGTATATTTATCAATTATAACAATAAATATAGGTGTATTATTTCAATTAAATTTACTTTATTCTGTTTGTGCTTATTATACCAAAAAGTATATTTAACAGTTATAACAATAAATATAAGTGTATTATTTCGATTAAATTTACTTTATTACGTTTGTATTTATTATACCAAAAAGTATATTTAACAATTATAACAATAAATATAAGTGTATTATTTCAATTAAATTTACTTTATTACGTTTGTGTTTATTATACCAAAAAGTATATTTAACAGTTATAACAATAAATATAAGTGTATTATTTCAATTCAATTTACTTTATTTTGTTTGTATTAAAAATATCAAAAAGTATATTTATCAATTATAACAATAAATATAGTTGTATTATTTCGATTCAATTTATTTTATTTTGTTTGTATTTAAAATACCAAAAATTATATTTATCAGATATAACAATAAATATAAGTGTATTATTTCGATTAAATTTACTTTATTACGTTTGTATTTATTATACCAAAAATTATATTTAACAATTATAACAATAAATATAAGTGTATTATTTCAATTCAATTTACTTTATTTTGTTTGTATTTATAATACCAAAAAGTATATTTATCAATTATAACAATAAATATAGGTGTATTATTTCAATTCAATTTACTTTATTTAATCCAGGTTGATTTGTTCATTGTTTTAATTTGACAGTTGCTGACCGAAAACATTGGTTCAAAATAAATTGCTCGCAAATATTTAAAAATAGACGTTTTTTTTTCTGTTTATGATGCTATAGAACTTTATTTAAGTTTGAATGAAAATATATCAAACCGTAATGCTTCATGTTCCGAAATTATTTTCATAAATTAAATCTTCATTTAGTTATCTTAAAACTGATCTTAATCAGTTTTTCTGCTTTTATATACTTTTTGGTTGTCGTCGGTGTCGTCTTGCGGAAACACATAATTCTTAACATTTCGTTTGTAGAGTTACAGAGAACTTTAGTTAAGGTTTTTTATTTACAGACTATGACCAATAGGTTAATATCATAAATATTTTTTTTAATAACTTTATAAAACATATATGAAAAAAATACGTGTGTGTTTTATTATTCAACATAGGCTTACAGTTTTTGTTAGGAAGTAACACATGGTCATTATAACCTATTAACCAATACAATTAAGAGTATTTTTCCTCAAAAATGAATGTTTATGGAAAATTCAGCATAAATGGAAGTAGAGAGCTATAAATTATAAATTATATTTAAACCATATTTAAAACTGTTTTAATTCAAAAAATATTTCGATGTTTTTGAAGGTTTTCATTATTAAATGTTCAAAGTAAACTTTTCCAGCATTGTAGCATTGCTTAGTTTTGATATTTTTGGTCTGTCAATAATTCAACTTGGTTCTCTATTTATCATACTTGATTTATTTAACTTTCACACTTATGATAAAACCATGCTGTACAACTTTTACAATTACAATTAAATTATCAGTTTTATATAACTGAATTACCTTTATACATTTATTTTATTGACAATCAGGTAAATAATTTTACACATTAATATATCTTATTTAAATTTCCTTGTTGTAATTAATGCTCATCAGAAGTCACTACGCATGGATCCAATACGAGAGCTTGTCCTGGGTATCTCCTAATTTTGATATATTTTCAATCATATATGTTCCATCGAACGCAGTTACACTAAATCGAAATTTCCAAACATAAAATAATAATAATTAGGTTTTGAATTATTTTTTTGTTCTGAAAATCTAGTGTACATTTTCAAAATATGGAATTTAGAACAAGAACAAATTAAAACTTCATTATTATGCTATGTTTGAACAACAGCTTCTATAAATGACCTATAATTATTGACGTTGTTGTTGTTTGGATGGTGTATAATTTATGAATTCTAATGAATTGCTGCCATTTTTTCAAAATTAAAATAAAATTACTTTACGGAAAAGTTTGCTTAAATGAAAATAAAAAAACAGCATGCTTCACTGGTGTCACTAAGGATTTTCTTGTGAAATCACTATTTACCATTAAAACATACATTTCATAAGAAATTTGAAATTCATGGTTAACCTAGGTTTTTATTTGAAGGCTTAAAGAAAAAATTATTTGAAACAAATGGATGAACTGAAGACTCTAAAGTAGGATACCTGATCAAAGGCTTTTTTGCGAAAAAATAATATTTTTTTTAAATAATAGGCTTTTTAAGAGTTTTTAAATTTAGCCAATTTAACATCAAATTCATGATTAACCAATTTTTCTTTAGAAAATTTAGAAATATTTTTATTGGAAAGAAATGGAAGAAAAGTGTTAATATAATATTATATAGAATTGTATTAAAAAATTACACAAATTCAAAAACACCGATTTTAATGCGTAGCTTTTACTCGTCCCAATCATAAAATTATCTGCTCGACATAAATAATTATCTGTTTTATCTCCAACTCTCAATATTTTCAAATCTAAATTAGATAAATTCTTAGAAAACCGAAGAATGTAATGTAAGTATCAAATTAACGATGATTTAGTCCCTGTGGTGATAAACATATTCATAATCATATTCAATGCTGAAACATTTGCAAATACTCATATACAGACATTTAGATTAAAATAATTAAGGTAAGACTCGTTTATTTATTTCGAAAAACGTGAATTTTTTTTATAACCAAAACAAATGTTCATTTTACCTTTCCTAAAGATTGGGTTTCAAATATCTTATTAAACTAAAAATAACTTAGTCATGTATATGAATATAAAAGACAAAGTTGTTTTTTAAAGTGAAGGAATATAAAGGATAAAGTTTTTTATAGTGAAGTAATATAAAATCTAAAGTAAGTTATTTTGAAGTGATAGAATAGAAAAGTTAAAGTTTTTTTTAAAAAAATGAAGAAATATAAAAGCTAAAGTTTTTTAAACTGAACGAATATAAAAGCTAAAGTTTTTTTTAAAGTAAAGGAATATAAAAGCTAAAGGTCTTTTAAAGTGAAGGAATATAAAAACATAAGTTTTTTTTAAAAGTAGATGCATATAAAAGCTACAGTTTTTTAAAGTGAACGAATATAAATGGTAAAGATTTTTTAAAGTAAAGGAATATTAAAGCTAAAGATCTTTTAAAGTGAAGGAATATGAAAGCTAAATTTTTTTTTAAATAAATGATTATAAAAGCAAAAGTTTTTTAAAGTAAAGGAATATAAAAGGTAACGTTTTTTTTTAAAGTGAACGAATATAAAGCTAAAGTTTTTTTTAAAGGAAATGAATATAAGAGCTACCGTTTTTCTTAAAGTGAAGTAATATAAAAGCTACAGTTTTTTAAAGTGAACGAATAAAAAGCTAAAGATTTTTCAAAGTAAAGCAATATAAAAGCTAAAGTTATTTTTGAAGTAAAAGAATATAAAGCTAAATGGAGGAATATGACAGTTAAAGTATTTTTTTAAGTGAAAGAATATAAAAGCTTATGTTTTTTAAAGTGAAGGAATATGAAAGTTAAAGTTTTTTAAAGTAAAGGAATATAAAAGCTAATTTTTTTCTGAAGTGAAGAGATTTAAAAGTTAATGGTTCTTTAAAGTGAAAGAATATAAAAACTACAGTTTTTAAAGTAAATTAATATAAAAGCTAAAAAACTTTTAAAGGAAAGGTATATGAAAGCTAAACTTTTTTTTAAATTGAAAAACATAAAAGCTAAAGTTTTTAAGCTGAACGAATATAAAAGCTAAAGTTTTTTTAAAGTAAAGGAATATAAAAACTTGAGTTTTTTTTAAAGTGAACGAATATAAAAGCTAAAGTTTGTTTAAAGTAAACGAATATAAAAGCTAAAGTTTTCTTAAAGTGAAGAAATATAAAAAAGTGAAAGAGTAGAAAAACTCAAGTTTTTTTAAAGTGAAAGAATATTAAAACTCAAGCTTTTTAAAGTGAAGGAACATAAAAGCTCGTTTTTTTAAAAGTGAAGAACTATAAAAGCTCAAATTTTTTAAGAGAAGGAATATAAAAATTAATTTTTTTAAAGAGAATGAATGTAAAATTTATGTTTTTTAAAGTAAAGTAAATCATTTTTTTCAACTTCAATGATTTTTCTGCTCTTCTCAATAAAGATGATGAATTTCTTTTGATGATCCAATTTGGTTATACATTCGTAAAAATATATTTGGCGAGGCAGTATTTTTTATTTTTGTAAACGTGTTTCTTTTTTAAAAATGATGCATTTTAAGAATCAACTGTAACCAATATGACTTTTTCTTCTTCTATCATTCCAAGAAATAATAATATAAAGTTTTTCAATATAAATATTAAGCTTAAGATGAAAAACGTTTAAATTTAAAAGATTTTGAATTTTTTCTATACTTATTTAACACTTTTGATAATTAACCATAAGCATTTATAGCTTAAAGTTTATTTCATTATTTGAAAAAAGTTTTTGATATAAATCATAACATTTGAAGGATATAATGAAAGTTTGTTAAGAATTGGTTTCAAATTTCAATTTAGTTGTTAACTACAATCGATCTTAGATTTAAATTTTATTATGTTATTTTATTTCAAACTCTTATCAGCAAAACTCGAGTCTAGTGCGTGACGCCGCTAACGTATAGGCTTTAATAGCTAGAATACACGTAAAGGCTTAAGTCATGCTAGGCTCTACGTGTTTTTCACAGACGATTCACAGGTATTGGTACAACCACTAGTTGCTTTTTCTAAATTCTTATTTTATATGTTGCTGAGTTTTATTTGTATTGATTATTAACCTTTCAATTGATAGGCCTAATCTTTGTGTTTTTTGCAACAAAATATTTATCGTTTTCTATGTTCTCTTCCATTAATGTTTACAGGAAACATATTTTCAGTTTTTTCTTTTTTATTTAGTATTTTAGTTTTGCGAAAAAATCTTACGATGTCAATTTAAAAAATACTTTTTTGTGAATAATTCCAAAAGTTTTTTAATCGAAGCCTATACAAAACACAGGCCTTGCAATATCTGTAGATCCTTTAAAGTCTATAAACAACAGAATAAGACCGCCTGTGCTTTTCTTTGCCAAGGTTTATGATGGAAAACAAAAGCGAAACCGACGAAAATAAAACTTTCATCTACAAGTATTGAAATAAACCCAATCTGTTGAAATAAAACACTGCTACATATTCTAAAACAAGAGTTAAGAGTCCCAGTCAACTAAAAATTTATTTGAAATATACAAATTTAAATAATTTTATTGGTTTTAAAATATAAAATTTACGTATTTCGCTTTTTTATTATTTTTATTTTGTCCCAGTGAACCAGGCTATGTGTGAAAGTTCAGTACATTCACTGCCGAGTTTTACCAACAGTTCCTGGCGGTCCCATGCGGTCATCCATCCGAGTACTAACCAAACCCAACGTTACTTGACTTCGCTGATCAGACGGGAAGCGGTGTTTCGACGTGACTAAGGCCGTTGACCGCTTTTCGTTTTTTGTGTTTCAGTGTTTCACTTAATGTATGTTTGCATAATTTTTTAGTTGCTGAAGATTCTTAATTTGCGGTCAGCACTACAGTAAAAGACTATGAGAATACTGGCTCATTAAATTGATAACTTTTTTGATAAAACGAAAACAAAAGCAAAGAAAAAAACCAGTTATTATATAAAACAAATTGCTAACATTTCAATGGAAAAATAATTCTTATAATAATTAATATTTTATTGTTAATTTTCAACAAATTGAATTACAAAATATTTCATTTTCTCAAAGAAGAATTTATGTTTATTGGTGTAAAAACATTGCCACATTTGTAGGATTTTTTAATTATCAAATATGGTTTTACTTTTTTCATTTAGCTGTTCTATTTTTCAAAGTATTAATGAATTGTCTTTGGTTTGCATGAACAATTTTGCTACTAAATTTTCGAACTTTCTTGCAATTGAATTTAGTAGCTTCTTTACTGTATATTTAATGTATATTTTTAATATTTATTTATGATGAATTAGACAATCTCGTAAACGAGTTAATATTGAACATTTAGTTTATCAGAAAATAAAGTGATTGATTGATTGTTTGCAGGATATATAGTTGACGGAAGTAGATCATTTTTCCTTGTCTCTGAGATTAGTGGACAGCTTGTCAGGATGTATTCCCTCATCTGCTTCTAAAGTACACTGTTGTCATCCGTTGTTTCCTTCTTCCTCGCACATCACCAAATCATTATTTGCTCCTCCACTCAAAAAAAATTATTTTAACCTTAGAGTATTAGACATTACAAACATGTTGAGCTCATAGAAACATTAAGTAAATCTAAAGAATAACTCTTATGTTATATACTATACCAAGTGAGAATACCACTACAAATATTGAGGTTTTAAATTGTATATGCAGCTGGTAATATTTAATATTATTGCACATTTTTATACGATTAAATGTTTTTAGGATTGTCATCTTAAATGTCCAACATTGAAGTATATAAATCGTTGCACAAGTGCCCTCATCAACTGTAAAACTAATTAAAATATACAATTTTAAATTTATCAACTAGCTTAAAATTTTTAATTTTTAATTTTTAATTTTTCAATCATTTAAAATTTAAATTTGCAGTTTTAAATTTCTCAACTAGTTAAAATTTAGATATACAATTTTAATTGTTACAGCCAGCTTAAGACATAAAAATACAATTTTAAATTTCTCAATCCACTGAAATTTTATATACGTATGCATGTTTTTTCTTGGTTGGCTTTAATTTCTTATAATAAAGAATTCAATATATTAAAACCATGTTAAATATATATAATAAACATAAAATGTAAGCTTAAATAAGAAAACAATAAATTTAGAATAATTTTTCTATATAGCTTTAGCCGTAAATCTTGAGTTAATAGTCTTCTATACAAACAAATTTTCAGTAAAGTAATTATTTACAAGGTAATAAAATGAGTCAATTGATTAGAAAAAAGAGAAAAAAGATTTTTCATTTATTTCAAAACATGATAATACCAATTTATTTTTTTTTGTAAATGATAAAAATAATATTTGTCCCTCATGAAATATATATTTATAATAGAAATTAATATTTTGAATTTAGTTTATATTTCACTTCATTAAAAACAAATGAGGTTGAAATCATTTTAATGATTAATATTTTGTTTGACATTTCTTAGAAATGTTTTTGGGTTATAAACGAAGCCACAAAAAAGTGTTTTTTTGCGTTTAATGACATAAATGTATTTTTAGAAAAAAAAATTAATCCAGTTCAGAACAAAAGAAAAAATATTATGAGATTATAAAAAAAAATATAAGAGTTGGATGAGCTCTTACAAGCAAATAAAAATGTATTATTGAACCTCATAAAGATTGTTTCATTGTTTCATGATAAATAGTGTAGAAATATTTCTTTAATAACATCATTTTATTTAATGAACTTTTAAAACACTTCATAGAACATACAAAGTCTATTTATTTTTCAACCTTTATAATGTTTTACACAATATATTGTTTCTGTTTTTGAATATTAAATATATAAAATGATTAAACATTTATAAAATATATACAATAATTGAATAGGCTACATATAATGGTAAAATAAAAATAATGATTTAAATATATATATAATAACTAAATATTTATAAAGATTTAAGTATATATAATGATTAAATATATATAATGGTTAAATATTTATAATGCTTTAATTTATGTATAATCTAGCAACAAATTGTTCTTTACACAAATACTATTAAATTTGTAAAACAGAGTGTCCCTCTGAAATATTGCCCTCTTTTATATTAGTTTAAGGAAATTTTTAGTGTAGTTTTACAAATTTTAAAACTTTTACAACGGTCTCTACAAAATAATATTAAAACAGATTTATTACTGACTTTTGCTATCCATATGAAAAGTTTTTTTTCCAATTTGAGTGCAATGGTTCTACCTTACCCTAGCTCGTAGTTCATAAAAAGTAACTTAAATATTTTCAAAGCCCTCAAATGAAGAAAAGCTATCAACGTACGACATGTTACAGAACTTTCTAATTTCATTTTCAGGTAATATATAATCTTTAATGATATGTATATGATTTTCCTGTCAACTCGGTTTTGTAGTGTCTGTTTGCCATTCTTGTTTCACCGGTTGTTCTGGAACTAAGTAATTCATATTTATTGCCAGAGAAGACCACGCTATGGTTCTGTGTCTCACCAGGATGGTAGTTAGTTCTAATTTGACTAATAATTTCATTCGGTGGAGCATAAGAGGAAAGAGAAAGCAGTCGATGAAAAGATTCAGAATGGTGACTTATAGACAGGTTCTGTTCGAGAATACAAAGTGCCACATAATAAATACATAATAAAATAATAATAAAAATAATAAAAATAATAAAAATAAAATACATAAATACATAATAAAAAGTGCCACATCGATGGAAAGTCGAAATGGGTCACAAGCATAAATCAAAATAGATGTTATACCTTCCAGATCTGCAGCTATGGATTTTTGTGTTCATTGTTCATTGTATATGTAATGGCCCTTGGAGTATGCATGATGGGAAAGGTGGTGGTCATCCCAATGCAGTAAGGGTTAGGTAGATTACATCTATCCTCTGGTCACTTAACTTGGTATACTACGTGGGACTGGAGTATGGGATTGTAACTATTAGAGACTGTTCTTCATTAGTAGGTTTGACCCTTTTTGTTATTGATGTAGATGTTTACTTTGATTTTATGTTTTTATCTTTGCGCTTAGTGTAGTTATAAATTATAGCCTGTAACTTTTTTTCATCCAAGTTGTAATTTTTTTACATCTAATTTTCAAAGAAAATTTTTATATTGAGTGTTTCATCAGGATTATATTGGTGAAACAGGAAGAGATTTAGCAACACGTGTAAAGGAGCACAGGAATGATTACAGAAATGGCAATGAAAATAATTATTTGTTCTTACATTCCGCAAACACTGGACACAGAATTGATTGGGAATCAGCAAAACTGATATATAGGTCCATTGATTTTATTAAACGTAGAATTGTACAGTCTACACTAATTGAAAAAATCCCAAGCATGAACATCTCTCCGGGACCGTTTTTATTGAATGGATGCTTCCATAATATTGTTTTGAAAAATGTAAAGCTGTAGTATGTATGATAATAGTCTTTTCTAATAAGGTGAATCTTTGTAAGAAAAAATCGATCAAACAAGTTTCAACTGACGAGGGTATCAGGTAATACCGAAATATTTGTTTATAAAATTAAACTTTTCCTCGTGAAATTGTGTTTGATTTTAACAAGAAACTAGAAAGTTTTGTCAACAAAATAGTACTTTTACTTTATTATAAACAGAACATGAATATGAAAGAGCAAAGTACTTCTACTTGAGTATAAAAAAGAACACTTTTAAATGAACATAGAAAATATAAGTAAAATAAATTGTTTTTAATTTAATATCAAAGAACACACAAAAAAAATACGTTGAATGAACATTAAAAAATAACACAAAAGAAAGTACGTTTGTTTGGATATGAAAAGAAGTGAAAAACGGATATAAAAAAGTAAGAGCTACAAATTACTTTTGCTTCAATCTAGAAAAAGCTAAATCGAGCAAAGTAATCTTATTTTAATATAGAAAGTACTGGAAAATAAAAAGTATTTTACTGAATGTAAAAAGAACCGAAAAAATTACTTTACCATAACATACAAAATGGCTTCCGTGGCGATAACAGGTGGTAAGGTTGGATAAAAACTGTCTTTTTCGGTAATTTCAGTTTCATTGTTTTGCTCCATTGGTTGCGCCTGCGAAAGATTTTTTTAATTAATATTTTCCCACAACTATATATTTTGTTTTTGTTATTATTATAGTTCGTTTAATGATATTACAAAAACTATAACCAAAGTCATATTGCTATTAATATTACTTATTTAAATATATATATACATATTAA
>JARUHE010077064.1:0-15321 GCA_031471125.1 Archaeomysis grebnitzkii
AAACCAATAACAATGACGTTTGTAAACCTCATTATAAATTTACCTACTGACCAAAAGCAGTTGTTCAGAAGGCTTGAAAAGGCTAAAAGAAAGTTAATAAATTGCAAATATGCAATAATATTTAACCAAACCTGTATTAAAGAAAAGATATATATATATATATATATATATATCTTGTCAAATAAGCATGGCCAAACATTCAAAATAACCATTCTTCTGAAATGTTCAAACTTTGTAGATCTTCAACATAATTATTCTCATTTTTACGATGTGTTCCAACTGCATTTGGTTGATTGATAAATAGTTTGAGAAAATGTTGTTGGATAATTTGTTACACTACAATCTATCAATGTCACATGAAATGTTTTAGTGTTCAGTAACACTACTATGTTTTTCATTATCAATCTTATTAATATTATAATATTATAAGATTATCGATTTAATTAATTACAATTTATTTTATGGTTGATGTGACCTTAAACTGCTTAGAAGTGGTACAAAATCTTATTTTGTATCACTCACAACCTCCATAGTTTTATACGGGAGCTGGAAGAGTTGCCGCTAACCAAGTTGCTAGCTGTTGTTTTGGGTATTGTTAGTACCGCTATTATTTGAAGGGTGTAGTTTAAAAAACAAAATATAAATTGTCATATTGCTTGCTAATGCTTGACTTATGTGTAACTATCATACAAATCTATGTAATCTGTTTTACTTGTGTAATGCTTCATGATGCTATGATTGATGTATTTATATTTGTTAGTTTCCTTTGATGGCTGGTTAGAAAGTAATTTAATATGTGGAAAAATTGGTTGTGCAATTGGTTAGACCCGTGAAAGACCTGGATTGGTATGTCCATTGTTCACTGTAGGACTATGCGTGAACATGTTGATGAAAGGGGTATATAAATATATAGAGAAAGTTTGTTTTCTGCAACGTATTAACACATTGTTTTTCATTACTAAATTATATGTTTCAGGTTTTTTTGTGAAATATTATCTATTTTAGTTTCAATGTTAATGAAGGATAAAGAGATGCCAGAATACTATAAAATAGTCGTTTAATGATTACATATTCTAACCAAGCATAAATACAAATAGAACTCTATGTATTTATGCTACAATCTTCTTTCACCTTTATTTTGTTTTAGGTATGAAATAAATAATTGCTTACCAGCTAAACCCAATACTAAAATAAAATAAACTAAATCACTTTTCTTCAAGACTTATATTTCTCCATCCATTCTTCAATCAATTCAGACTTTTTTTCTTTTTTTAAGTTCTTAAATATTTGTTGATTTACTATCGTCTTTACTTCTTTTGTTTCTTTTGGTCTGTCTTATTGTTATGTCAATGTGTTTTCCAATATTTATATTTCCAACCTGAACCTATTTACCTCTTCCTCAAAACTGGACACCTTTTATGACCAGCTTTCGTTCTTGTTTGTCAGTTGAGAGAACATTTTTTGGTGAAGCTTGTTTCTTTTACGAGGCTTACCAATTGTTGTTTTTCATCATCTTCTATCATCTTCTACGATATTTTGGTCATCTTTTGACACACGTTTTTCTCTTCTTATAAGATCTCTTCTTTGGTCATTTCCGCCTACAAACTAAATTTTGTTTCCTTCGTCTTCCCTACAATTGCTTATTTCGTGGCTTCACTCCTCACTTCTTGTTAAGCTTGTTTTTCATCATCTTCTAATTTTTTCTTCAAGTGTTATATTTCGTTCTGCAGGATGGACAACTTTTTCTAACTGCTCTCATTCTTGTTTTTCAGCTGGGACAAATGTTCCTAACGAAGTGCGTTCCTTCCCACAAGATCCTCCAGCAGTTGCTTCCCATCATCCTTTTTTTTCTTTTATGACCTCCTCGTTTTTAGCCATGACTCCTCAATCTCCTCGGTTTTGGCTATAATTGAAAGGCACTCACTCCAGAGACACTCAATTTGGTTTCCAATCTCTTATTTTTCCGAACATAAAGAGGCCAAGACGCTTTTTCCCTCCTCAACGGGTCCAGATTCAATCTAACTTGACCCTTGTTGAAACCATTCACTGGCCTCCCCGGGTACGGGTTTCCTAGACCGCATCTTGGTCACTAGTTCTTCCATAAAAACTATTAGGGAGCGTTATTACTCTTCAGTCAGAGATTATTTCTTTATTTTTTCTTTTGGAGATTTGTCCTTTCTTCTTTCACTTTTTTTTGGTGGGGGATTTGTCTTGCTTTGCCTTGCTTGAGGTATGCTCTGCATCTCCACCATGAAGGGTAAGAGATGCCACACTACCGTTAAATAGTCATTTAATGATTAAATATACGAACCAAGCATAAATACATATAGAACTCTATGTATTTATGCTACAGTATCATTTATAGTATTTACACTCGATGAACACGTTTATTACTGGGGTGATGTGAATCTTACCATCTGGCATCTTCAATTAACCTTTTTTTAAGCTCATTTTTTGCATTCAAATATTTTTTCCTACTATTACTGTTGTACATCCAGTGTCCCGTAGAATTCTTGCGGGTTAGTTATTAATCGTTCCCTCAGTGATCAGGAGATTACTTTTCTGTTCTTTGTCGTTTACATAATTTAGGTCATCTGTCCTACAAGTGTTTCCCTAAAATAAGAAGAAAACCGGAAAAATGCACTCTAGCAACAAGAAAAAAAAATTGACAGCTCAACCAAATCATCGCCTTCAAAAATACATAGAAGGGCAAGATCTAGACAGCTGGATCGGCTACTTCGAAGAAGTGTCGGAAGATTGGAGTGAGAAGACAAAATCACCCGAGTTTAAAAAAGCAATGCTTAATAGCGAAGTATCTACAGAACTTTAAGGATGCACAAACTATGAAGACATTAAAGACACTTCCATATTTTTTTTGTTCGTTCACTATCTAAGGGTTTTAAGGACACAACTACAAAGTATTGATTATTTATTTAAACCATTCACTGATATTTAATAGAACATTAAGTATATTTACTACATTATTGTTATGATTTAATTTTACCAATTGAAATAATTGAATAATTTTTTTCATACTGAAACAAACAACATTTTGTCCCTATCATATGGTTCGACTAGACTGACAACCAAAAATTTTGGTCTTTCATTTCACTATAATTAATTGTAAGAAATTCAAAAGCTTGCAGGCAGAAATGTGAATAAATATATTCAACTATTGCCCTCAGCTGACCAGAGCTCGCTATTGAAGCTACATGATCAATATAGTCTTATCCAGTTGAATAACACTCCATGACCACGTAGTTTGAATATATTTATTCACATTTTTGCATACTAACTTCTAGATCACATATTCACAGTAATTGTGGATAGTCATTGTATATATGAACTAAAATTTACTAAAATCAACACAACAAGAAATATGAGGAGGCAGCCAACATTTTTTAACCCTACATTATAGAAACTTAAACTGAAATCCATCCACAAATCTAATAAACACATAATCATTTTTTTCAATAACAAACTTAAATATTTGTATAAAAAAAACACTAAAATTGATGTATATTTGTTTTCATAAATACAACCTTCCATAAACTTCGAGAAAATTATTTGTGTTTTTCAAAACAAATATTAACTTTTATTTTATTGAAAAATTTGTTTATTCTTTCCAAATTTTCTTTTGATTAAAAGGTACCGTCAATTTCTAAATAATAATAATAATACAAAACCATCAATTTCTTATAAAAATAATAATAATACAAAACCATCAATTTCTTATATGGAGAAAATCTTTTCATCGGTTTTTCTTTCATTTCAAACTTCAAAGACTTGTTTTTCTTTCAATTTTCAATTTATTTATTCTTCCCAAAAGAGGTCGTCATTTTCATCATTTTTGGTTTCACTTTCATTAGGTTGTTCATGAATGTTTTCCAGCTAAAAACCATTAAAAATTTGATAGATTATATTTATTAAACAAAACAAACAAATCTAAAATTTTAGCTATGCATTTATTTATAAAACCTCCCAACGGGCATGTCAATGTTGTGACAACGTTATCACAACTTTATTATAAAATCTAACATTCATACTGCGTTGTGTTTTGCAAAACCTTTGGAATTGGAATTGTTATTTACGTCAACGTTGTATGAACATGTAATAACGTCGTTTAAACGTTATAACAATTGTCCGTACACATTTTATTTTAACCAGCTTCAATACAACGTTATATGAATATTTTAAAACAAATAACCATTTTTTAACGTTTCTGAAATGCCTGTTTACAACTATTCCACAACAAACCTGTACTCAACGTTTCATTAGTGTTGTTTATGTTGTCTGGAACAAAGTTGTTTTAAAAATGTTGTATTGAAATTGGTTAGAACAAAACTTTCACGGAAAGTAGTTATAACCTTTAGACAACGTTATCAGTTGTTCATACAATGTTGACTTCAATAGTAAGTATACTGAGAAAAGTTTTGCAAAATTCACCGTTTATATGGAGTTTGTTGCTTAAAAACCTCAGTTCAATTCTCAAACGTTGGTTGCCCACTGAAAGTATAATATAACTCGTTTTGTGAATGTTTACTTAGTCATGCAAGACATTGAATGTAGGAGTCTTGAATTTAGCGAATTTAACAACACAATTTTAGGTTGTTGTGAACATTTACAAATCCAAAAACCCCAACAACGAAATAATTATGATAAATGTATGCAGATATGTTGTTATTCCTGAAATATAAGTTTGATCAAAGAATTATTTTATTCAGTATGAGTTATGTTGCATTAATTTGTAAAGATATTTTGTGTACGATATTTTTATGTTTGCTTGATACACTGAAAACACTTGAAAACATTTTTATGTCTAAGATAGTCAAGATTGACATAATCAAATTGAGTATCCTTTGTTAACAGTGCACATCAACGTTAGAAAATGTCATCCGGCTCCCTAGGGATGTTAATAAAGCTATCATGCCTTACAATATGGTACTAGACAACAAAAATCACCTATGTTGACCACACCACCAAAAATCACCTATGTTGACCACACCAAGAAGACTATTTTGCATTCACCATTTTTACATTCAACAAAGTTTGATTGAAAGTCATCGTTTAACCAAAAATCTATTCAACCAAAAAAATAAAAATAAATGTTTTATTTAATTAAAAAGAAGATTTTTTTTCAACAAAAATATTATATTGGAATAGTAGGCTAATAACTGACTTCCTTTTGGCTTTTAGCTATGTGGAGAGGATTAGTCACGAACCCTTGTTTCCCCATAGCTATTATTAGCCAAGAAATTTTGGATTTTACCTTAGCTAATAGCTGAAGGTTAACTGCTACAATGCTGTCAAAGTTTTACCATCAACGACATTGTAAAATTGAAATCCAGAATTGTAAATAAGATTTAGAGCAAAAGCAAGATTATTAAAAGCATTTTATCCAACGTATGAAATGAGAATTCCCAATTGAATTGATTCCATCAAAAAATGATTATAAATAATAAATGTTTCAATGAACAAATAAATATATTAATAAACTTTAAATGTCTAAATAAATAGATAAAGAAATACTAAAACATTTAATGTTTAAATGAATAACTAAATAAATAAATAAATAAAACATTCAATGTTTAAAAGAATCAATAAATAATGCATTCAATGTTTAATTGAATAAATACATAAAAACATCCAATTAATGTTTAAATTAATAAATAAATAAAAAACATTAAATTGTTAAATGAGTAAATACATGAATAAAGAAAAAAAACATTAAAAATTTAAATGAATACATAGATAATTAAATAAATAAATAAATGAAATATTAAATGTTTTAATAAACAAATGGCAATATATGAAATATTTTGGAGGAGTGAACAGAGAGAAATAAAGGATGTTGCTGCTGTTATATACGGTTGCATGTAAAAATAATTTCGTAAAATATATTATATTGGAAATAAAACTACTACTAATAATAATAATAACAATAATAATAATAATAATAACAATAATAAAACTACTATTAGAGATAATGTGGATTTCATTTATAAAAATATTTTTTTCTCCCAAATTCATATTTAACATTCATTTATATTATTAATACAAATATAATAAACTTTAAAAATACAATTTGCATTACGTTAAAAAGTTAAAGCCAATGCATTTTTTTATTATTTTAACAAAACATTATTTAAAAGAGAAGTTAGATTACGATTTTGTTGAAAACACAATTTTAATGTAAAAGTATAACTCTTTTATAAATAAAAATGAAAATAATAAATTAGAACAAGTTTCTCAATTTCTTTAATGTATGAAAATGAAATGCACTAAATAACTAGTTAGTAAATGCAGTAAATAATTAGTTAGTAAATGCAGTAAATAACTAGTTAGTAAATGCACTAAATAACTAGTTAGTGAATGCACTAAATAATTAGTTAGTAAATGCACTAAACAACTAGTTAGTAAATGCACTAAATAACTAGTTAGTAAATGAACTTTAATAACTAGTTAGTAAATGCACTAAATAACTAGTTAGTAAATGCACTAAATAAATAGTTAGTAAATGCACTAAATAACTAGTTAGTAAATGCACTAAATAACTAGTTAGTAACTTACCACGAATTTAAATTGAAAAGTATGAATAATTTTCGCAAAATTTCTATAACGTACAAATTAGCAGAGTCGTGTTTGTCTTTTCTTTTGAAAGATAAAAAAGATATTTTGAAAACAAACATTTCAGGAAAGGTATTGAAATGGAAATGTTGTTAGTAAATATTTACTCTGCTTCTAAAGTATAAAGAACAATTTAAAACATGTTTTCCACCTGTTTTAATATGGAAACATTATGTTTATGTTATACAATTTCACTTTACTTTGTTTATAAATAACTAATATTAAAGTGTTTTAAAATCTTTGTTATGAAAATAATTTGGTGATATCACAATATTTTTTTAATTTAGCCTAAGACAGGTCAGGCAAGTTAGTAATTTGTTTTTTAAGTAAGGTGTTCCAATGCTATATTAACCATTTATTTTGATTTTTTATTATATTAATTTTGTATTTATGTGTAAACAAAAAGATTCAAACTTTACTTGGTTATGTTGTAAATAAATTTCTGAACAAAACATAATGTAGATAAAATTCAATATGTAAAAACAATAACTAATAAATAATAAATAATGATTAACAAAAAAAATATAATATTCAACAAAAATAAATAATAAATAATGGTCAACAAAAATAAATGATAAATAAAGATTAACAAAAATAAATAATAAATAATGATAAAAAAAAATAACAAATAATGATCAACAAAAATAAATAGTAAATAATGATCAACAAAATAAATAATAAATAATGATCAAACAAAATAAATAATGAACAGTGATCCACAAAAATAAATAATGAACAGTGATCCACAAAAATAAATAATAAATAATGATTAATACAAAGAAATAATAAATAATGATCAACACAAATAAATAATAAAGAATGATGAACAAAAATGAATAATAAATAATGATGTACAAAAATAAATAATAAACAATGTTCAACAAAAACAAATAATAAATAATGTTCAACAAAAATAAATAATAAATAATGATCAACTAAAATAAATAATAAATAATGATCAACCAAAATAAATAATGAACAGTGATCCACAAAAATAAATAATAAATAATGATTAATACAAAGAAATGATAAATAATGATCAACACAAATAAATAATAAATAATGATGAACAAAAATAAATAACAAATAATGGTCAACAAAAGTAAATAATAAATAATGATCAACAAAAATAAATAATAAATAATGATCCACAAAAATAAATAATAAATAACAATGAACCAAAATAAATAATAAATAATGATGAACAAAAATAAATAATAAATAATGATGAACAAAATAAATAATAAATAATGATGAACAAAAATAAATAATAAATATTGACGAACAAAAATTAATAATAAATAATGTCCAACAAAAATAAATAATAAATAATGATCAATAAAAATAAATAATAAATAATGATCAACAAAAATAATAATAAATAATGTTCAACAAAAATAAATAACAAATAATGATCAACAAAAAATATAATAAATAATGTTCAACAAAAATAAATAATAATTAATGATCAACAAAAATAAATAATAAATAATGACCAACAAAAATAAATAACAAATAACAATTAACAAAAATAAATAATAAATAATCTTCAACAAAAAAAATAATAAATAATGATCAACAAAAATAAATAACAAATATTGATCAACAAAAATAAATAACAAATAATGACCAACAAAAATAAATTATAAATAATGATGAACAAAAATAAATAATAATGATGAACAAAAATAAATAATAAATAATGATGAACAAAAGTAAATGATAAATAATGATCAACAAAAATAAATAATAAATAATATTCAACAAAAACAAATAATAAAGGCTAAGGAGCGCCAGAGCTCTGCACAGAGACCACCTGATTAGACATAGCAGTGCCCATATATAGAAAGATAAGGAGAGGCTGGCAGACAATTTGCCTAGGTAGGTTGACGTAAATTTCAATAAAGTATTGCCTACCAGGCAATACAGCGTTTGTGCTCCTTACCAACTCCTAATATTGACAACATTGTGAAAACCGACGCGATGGTACGATTGTGACTGGCAGAGATAGTGCAGATTGTAAACACCCACTTGCGAATTACTTTGAATGTTTGGACAATGTTTCATTATCCTGTTTAGATGCTGTTCCTCCCGATGATGATCCTACACCCTGCTAAGAAGAATTGAGAAGTGTTTTCTCCGAACTGGTAGATGGAAACGCAGCGGTAGTCTGTGTTGTCTCTGCGGACTTTCTTAAGGCAGGGGAGATGGCACAACTCGATGGTTGCATAGTAAGATTACCGCAGAGTAGGACTCTCATGTTTGAGCCCGTGGATATGTGAGCACTCTGGGATTTGCTTCGTAGATCTAGGATTCCTGCTGGGATACTGGAGCTGATGTCTTTTCTTCACACTGATCTCGAGAGTACTGTCACGAGCGGAAGACACGCATGTCATTTCTTCCCAATAAGACATGGAGTGGTATAGGATTGTAGTTTAAGGTCCTACTATTTATAATGCTTGTGTAATGGGAAGGAAAGTTGCTAAATCTTAATGCGGAATATCGCTGGGGAAATTGTAGATATCGGTTTTGCTAATGATTTAGTATGTTTTGCCAATAAGTTGGAAATTTAGGTGCGTTCCCTGGAAACACTTAGTCAGGAGGGAGAACACCTTGGAATTGATATTTCCTGGATTAATACTAAAAATTATGAATTTTGTGCCTTCATGGGTGCGGACATCGAACCATTTTTCACATTTCGAGTACGATGCGAGAGATTTGAGTTTTCTATAATTTGTTTACCTTAGCTTGGCCTCCACTCTGATGAATTCACTTGACTATGTAATGGGATATGTCAACATTTGTGCAGTGAGATTTGAACGATGGGTCAGAGGGGCGTCGTCTAATCTCCTTTTGTACCCTCACCCTGCTTAGGTATATGAGATAGCGTTGGAATGACGTCATTCCTAATGATCGCGGTTCCAGAGAATCCTTGGTCACTGAGACGATTTGAGCTGGGCAGGCCCCAGCGAGGCTGACAGTTACCAAAGCTAACGCTATCTCAGCGCATGTTCTCAATAGTAGTAGTATTGACTATTTTAGCAGTATCAAGTTAGTCAATTGTTAGTCATTTTACCATTTTATTTTAATATGTTAGTCAAAATAGACTAACTTCCATTTGCGTATGAACGACCATACATAAATAACAAATACGAGTAAATGCTACTCATTAAAAAAGTTTCTAAAATATTGAATTTTTGTATAAATTTCTATATGTTATTGTATTAACCCTTTTCTTTCATTTGCTTATGATAAAAATATCTCTAAACCTTCAAAACAAATTTTGGTTAATCATGGATTTGATGATACCATTGGCTAATTCTAAAAAGTCCTAAAATGTTTATTATTTAAAAAGTACACATTTTAAGTTAATTGTCCTTCATGCATTATACCTTAGAATCTCCTTTCTTTCATTTGTTTTAAATAAACTTTTCTCTAAACCTGCAAATAAAAATCTAGGTTGACCATGAATCTCAAGGTTTTTTTATAAAATGCATGTTCTAATAAGTAAATACTTATTTTTTTTTATTTAAATCAACTTTTCTGTAAAATCAAAAATTTTTAACATAAAAAAATTTTAAAATTTGTTAGAGTCCACAAATCATCCACCGTCCCAACAACAACAACAACAACAATCAGATGTCACGTATTGAAGCTGTTTTTTGAAACACAGCTTAATAACCTACACGAAACAAATTAATAAAAAAGGCTGATAAATAAATGATAAGTTTTAATAAACAAATACTCGGAGTATATAAATAATAACCAATAAGTAAAAAGTAAAATAATAAATAATTAATTAATATGTGAATAATAGCAAATTTATAAAATATAATAAATACAATGTATATAACAAATCAAAAGATTCCATCAATGAACATTCTTCGCAATCAAAAGTTCAGTTTCTAACAAATTATAAAAGTTTGGAAAATGTTAAAATTGATGCAAATTACAACAAATGAAATTAAATAAAGAAACTCGACTACAACGAAAACTTTCTTATCATGTTTAAGCAAACGTGATTTCATAATTCTTTAAAACTTTTCTTGAGTTTCACTTTCGGTAAAAATAAAAAGGTTTTCGAAAGTTTTGTAACAAAATTTTCGAAAAGCATGATCTTGTTTATTCAAAGCCATTATTAATTGTTTGATTTTCTCAACAAAAGTTTCAACGTTTTACGAACAAAGTTTTATTTTCTCAAACTTTCATAGAAGACGTTCACTCCGTGTGTTTAATTTGTGTGTTAATGTTCACATACACACACATACACACATATACACGCGCGCACACACATACACACACACACTCATACACACATACCCATACTAACACACACACAGACACATACATATACTAAAACATACACTGTCGTGGACGCAGCCACGTTAGGTAAGGAATCATACGCAATATACTATTAATCATTAGACTTTATTAGAACATTAGACAATATATAGTAATTCTTTTATCTATAATACAATATCATGATAAACGGCCAGTTTACAGCAAAAACAATAATAATAACAAAAATGACAATAATAACGATAATAAAAGTAACATTAATAATAATAATAACAAAAATGACAATAATAACAATAATAAAAGCAACATGAAATAATACTAATCATTAAAATGACAATAATAACGATAATAAAAGTAACATTAACAATTAATAATAATAATTAAAATTACAATAATAAAGATAACAAAAAAAATATTGATAATAATAGAAGCAATGGTGTGTATGTGGGTGTATATGTGCGTATGTACGTACATGTGTGTGTATGTGCATTTATATAGAAAATTTTTATTACAGAAGGACAAAAGTCTAAAAAAAATACATGAAATATATAGATTCATGGGATTAAAAACTAAATTGATTTAATGTGTTGTATTTAATTGTATGCCGTAATGAATATACTGTACTTGGTTGCTAAATAACAGCTCAGAGGATGGGTGGTACATTCATATAGTTTGTTAGTGTTTGGGGATTGCCTATCATCTTAGCCTCAATAACCCTGTAGGGTAGAAGGACTTTAAACAGACCAACCAATATACTGTACATGAACTTAAATGTTTTCCTAATGTATAAATAACATTTAAATGTTTTTAAACATATAAATATCATTTAAATGTTTATTAGACATATAAAAACGTTTAAATGTTTTTAAACATATAAATAAAATCTAAATGTTTTTTAAACATATAATTAAAATTTCAAATAATACTTCAAATTGTATGGATGGTGACCGAGTGGATACAAACGCAGCCTGGAGAGTGGAGATTAATGCTGCATCAGCAAATCTCATTGGTGCCGATTCGAGTCCGCTCTAAGACTATTTCATTGGGATTTGAACGTGGCTGTATTCCTTCAAAATCTCATATGCTAAGCTTGGAGGACGGTCCCCTATATCGGCTGCAAAACCTCAAGATACATATTACTTCATGTGGGTAGTAATATTAAGGTTGATATGTGAAGTGGGGCAGAGATCGGTTAAATTCGATTATACCCTCTATATAAAAGGCCCAAATATCATTTTTATATATTATTATTATTATTTTTATTAGTATTATTATTATTATTGTTATTATTATTATATTAGATATTTCAACATTTCTTTTTAAAAAAAAAATATTTCAGCGTTTTATAATTTAAGAATCGGTTCTTGGAAATAATGTTGACTTATTCGCCTCCAAACTTTTCAATTGGTCTTGCAATTCTAAAAATGTTGTTTAAAGTGGACTGTAAAAAAACTTTTAAATTTTGCTATCAACAGTTTGTATGAGATGTATCGGTTATATAACTATCGGCAATAGTACAAGTGAAGTAACTTATATTAAAATAATACATAGCTTACCTCACTTGTACTATTGTTGATCTATTATTATATGTACACATGTTCATAGGTATGTATATGATTTAAAATTCATATTCATAAGTTCTTTATATATATTTAAATCCATTGGATTCATATGGCATATGACAATTACATAATTCATATTTCACATTCAAGATAGAGTTTGGGTCCAGTATATGTGCTTTCGGTAGGCGTATTGACAGATTAAGTTTTTATTTTTATTATTGTAATTGTTATTTTTGTTTGTTTAATCTAGGAAAAATAGGAGATTATATTATTGTTCAAGTAGCTAAGTAAGTAATAACATGTATTTTTGGATTCCTTTAGAATGATAATACAAATAATATTAACAAAAATAACACTTATATTGAACAATAATAATAATAACAAAACTTATAACCAACAAAATTAAATAATGAAAATAATAAAGGGGATGGATGCAAAAAATATTATAGCATTAAAATGTATAACAAATAACAAACTACATTAATAATAACAATAATGATAACGATAACAACGAAACTTATACCAAATGAAAATAACATCAGCAATGATACTTAAAATAAAAAAATAGATAAATAACAGCAATAAATAAGTAAATAAATAAATAAATAAATAACAACAATAAAAACTAAAATATTCAAACTTACAACAAATGTACTTTAAACTTTATTTGTCCCTTGCAATCTCAGTTGTTTTCAATGTGTTTTGTCCTTCTGGCAACAAATACAAAAAAATATAGCACAAAATATGGCAATCAAGAAATATGAACAGATATGGCAACACATATAGCACCAAATACAGAAAATATGGCAACACATATAGCAACAAATATAACAACAAATATGAACAAATATGGCAACAAATGTAAACCAAAGTGGCAACAAATATAGCAACAAATACAAAAAATATGGCAACAAATATAGCAATAAACATGAACAAATATGGCAGCAAATATAGTAGGAAATTAAAAAAAATATGGCACTAAATATGGCAACAACTACAGCAACAAATACAAAAAATATAGCAACAAGTATAGCAACAAACATGGCAAAAAATATCTAAAATGTTTAAAATATGGCAATAAATATGAACATAAAATATTCAATCAAAAAGTTAAAAATGGTTGAAATTAACTCGTTGTAATTAGACATTAATTGGCAGATAAAAATGATTACAAATTAAGATTAAATGGACCGACAATAGCACAAGTGAGGCAACCCACATTAAAATAACATAGAGCTTACCTCACTTGTGCTATTGTTTATCCATATACATTCCACATAACATAATTATATACATTCTACAGAACATATAGATATACAATAATACAAGTGAGGCAACCCACATTAAAATAACATAGAGCTTACCTCACTTGTGCTTTTGTTTATCCATATACATTCCACAGAACATATGGATATACAATAACACAAGTGAGGCAAACCACATCCAAATAGCATAAGGCTTACCTCACTTGTCCTATTTTCGGATAAAACGTTCGGTAAATGTCTTTAAAATGTATTGTTGCTTGTCCGGTGATATTGATCGAAAACAACTTTATTACATCAACAAGCAAATTATTTTTAGACGTCCATTGTGTTGTCCAAATCAGTGAGACAGATTACATTTTTTCTCACAGTCGTTGTCAGCTTTTGTTCGACAAAGACTTTCAATTTAATTCATGTTTCACCCATTTTAGTTTATTTTTGTTGTAAGATGTCAAACCCGTCCAAATTAGTGTTAAAAGATGCAAAGCCCATTTAAATCTAAGTTAGTGTTGAAAATAACTCGTACTGTTTACAGCCAATAAATGTCTTAGTTCTGTTAATTTATGTAGAAACTAATATATATATATATATATATATATATAACTCTCTAGTAAGACCTTGATTTTTAGTTTTGACTATAGTGTATACTAACACGTTGTCTCGGTAATGTAAGATGATACACTTTTAAAAACATTTAACTTGTGAATATATATATATATATAAACAGCAAAGAAAAATCTTCTAGAACTAATAAACGTTTAAAGGTAGTAAGTCAAGTATTATGTTTTACATGTGTTCGCACCTTTACTAGCGAACATTTTCCTTTGCTACCATGAAAAGAGTTGGAGTTGGGACTGTCCGCAAGGTTTTAAACACAGTTTTATAGACGTTATGTCGATGATACTTTCCTTGTTTTTAGCGAAAACTCACACATAGAAAAATTTCTTAAATACTTAAACAGTAAACATAATAATATTTAATTTACTTCTGAAATAGAAAACAATAACACTTTACCCTTCCTTGATATCTTGGTTACCAAATCTAGAAATAGACTCAACTAGCATTTAGCGAAAACCTACATTCACAGGCTTAAGTCTGAGTTTTTATATAAAATTAATATCAAATGTTTACTCTATCGCGCTTTTCACTTATCATCTTCATATTTCAATATTAATGCAAAATTTAACTTTTTGAATCAATATTTTTTGGATAAATTTTACAAGGAGAGTATGATCGACAAACAAATAAAATATTTTCTTAACAATAAATATGTCTCAAAACCAGTTATCATGGATGTACCAAAACAAAGGTTTTATATCAAATTTCAATATTATGGCAGTCAATCTCTTAAAATTAGAAAAAATAAAACATTTGCTAAATCAATATTTTGCTCAATTAAATCTCATTTTAGTTTTCCAGAAAAAATTCAACATCGGCAGTTTTTTTCCGTTCAAAGATTCGGTTGAGACGCACTTCAGGTCCTCGCTTGTCTACGAATATCAATGTTGCAGCTGTGACGCTGTATATATAGGTGCTATCCAGCGCCACCTTAAGACCAGAATAAGCGAGCA
>JARUHE010077175.1:0-12508 GCA_031471125.1 Archaeomysis grebnitzkii
TGTGTGTGTGTGTGTGTGTGTGTGTGTGTGTGTGTGTGTGTGTGTGTGTGTGTGTGTGTGTGTGTGTGTGTGCATGCGCGTGTGCATACAGTATATATAAGTTAACATCCTTATTTGTAGGATAATACAACACATACAAGAAAAATACAAATTATTTACCAACGAAAAAACAACAAAATTAAAGATAATGTTTTACAAAACAAAGAAATATTAATGTAACAAAACAAGATACTAAAAATTTGACTAAACCTGAAAAATTACAAATTAAAAGAAATATTTTATTAAATAAAATATTTATTAAAACAGAAACTACGACATTCACAAGTTTAGAAAAGAAATATGATCCACACGTATGAAAAGACAATATCAAATTAAATTAGAAAATTTTACTAAAAGTTGAAATGAAAATTTAAATACTAAATGACATTAAAACTTTATTTCCTGCACATGTGTAACACAGACCCAGATTAATGCGATTCTCAACCACAAAATAAACCAAAAGACAGGGAAGCAAATTTTACCCTTTAACGCCTGTAGGGACATTTAGTGTAAATTGTAGGGTTAATTTCAATGCAAACTTCATTGGATTGTAGAACTTAGGGTAATTATAGTATCAACATTTGGGGTCGCGGTGTTACGCTCAATAGTTTGAAGCACTTTTTGCAATTTATTATATTTTGAATTAAGGTATATAAGGTCTAGCCAATTATTCTATAACAAGATCTAGTTAAGATTAATTATAACTTGTATTGTTAACTAATTAGATATAAATAAAAAATATATTTTAGATTACTTTTAAGATGACTGTCTCTACTCTTAAAATATTTAATAATTAATTTTTACAATACACAAACATTATTGTGGACATGTTTATCAAAATATTTTGTCATAACGCGGGTGTGTGCGTGCAAATGTGTATGTGTGATTTTATCTATTTTGTTTTGTAGTGCCAACAAAAATATATATAGGCCATTCAAAGCTTATAAATACAAAGAATTAATCGTATTATCAAGCTTATACAAATACAAGAACTAAACAAATTATATTATACACATATAGACTAAAAACATTTTTAAAAATACTTAAATTCAGGAATTTAGTTAGGCTCAAGCAGGTACAAATTAATTATTTTAGAAATAACGTGGAAGTGTTAATTGTTAATTGAACCTACGCCTAAAACATTTCCAACCATTGTAAGTCTTAAGGGATTCCGAAGCTATTAAAATGTTGTGGTTAACTCCAAGTGACCTTAAAGTTGGGAATTGTTGGAACAAAGAATTTTGGGTGAAGAACTTTTTTTTAATTTATGAGTAACAGTTAAGTTTCCGTATCTTTGGATAATTATACAGAAATGAGTTCCATTGCATATTCAAACATTCTAAAATTTTAAAACATCTTTTAAAATTTATCTTTGCGTATTCATTTTTCAGGATATAAAAACTGAGGAATATTATCTGAAATATATTTTATATTTGTACCAATGAATATGAATATCTACATTTGTAATTGAGTTTTTATTTTCAATTAGTTTACCTATACTTTAATGTACTTTATACCTGGAGTCGTTATAAACCTTTTGTACACTTTGTACAGTTATATAATTTGCGAAAATATTTCTATTTGACTTTCTTTGAACACGTTTTTAAAAATAAAATCTGCATATTTAATTAAAAACAAGTTTTACCAAAACTAAAAAACTAATAATTGAGCCATAATTTTAATTCTGGTTTCCATTAAAACTAACATTGAACATTTTTTAAATCAAGTTTTGATTTTTAATTCGGTTCCAACGGACAGCGGACGTCATCTTTGCAATGCATATCCACAACATGAAAGATCAACAATAATTGGCGTTTCTATGTGATCACAAATCTTATTTCTAACCAGACAAAATTTGTATTCAAGTTGAAACTAAATAAAATAAACATATACTAAACTTTATTTTACATGTATGCATTCAACTACCAACAAAGTATGCGAGATGTACGCAAAATATATTTAGAATCTATGTAGTCTATAACTTCTCTGTAGTCTATCTAGTAATCTATGTAAAACCTACCTATAAATCTATATATAAATCTATGTAAAATTTACCTATAAGTCTATCTATAAATCTATGTAAAATCTACCTTTAAGTCTATCTATAAATCTATGTAAAATCTACCTATAAGTCTATCTATAAATCTATGTAAAATCTACTTTTAAGTCTATCTATAAATCTATGTAAAATCTACCTTTAAGTCTATCTATAAATCTATGTAAAATCTATCTTTAAGTCCATCTATAAATCTATGTAAAATCTACCTAGTGAAAAAGATCATTACTTGGCCAAATTGAAATCACTGAAGCAATGTTAACATATCGATTGAGTCTTTTATAACCAAATACAATATTATTTTATATTATTTGAATTCGTTATATTATTTTAATTTATTTTATTATTTTATATTATTTGAATTCGTTATATTATTTTAATTTATTTTATTATTTTAGTTCATTATAATATTTTAGTTTAGTATATTATTTTAATTTATTCTATTTTTTTAGTTTATTATATCATTTAATTCATTCTATTATTGTAATTTGTTACATTATTTAAATTTATTCTATTATCTTATTTTATTCTATTATTTTAATTTATTCTATCATTTTAGTTTGTTATATCATTTTAGTCTGTTATATCATTTTAATTTATTCTATTATTTTAATTTTTTATATCATTTCAATTTATTCTATTATTTCAATTTATTCTATTATTTCAATTTAGTCTATTATCTTATTTTATTCTATTATTTCAATTTATTCTATTATTTCAATTTATTCTATTATTTCAATTTATATTATCATTTTAATTTATATTATTGTTTTGATAAATCTTAACACATTTGTGATTCATGTTCTTTTCGCGATGTGAGCAACAAAATTATTTTGAAAGAAAATTATTCTGTCAATTGTAAGTACATTGCATTCATTTTGAACTTAGTTCTTGTCGAACTTATAGAAATTAAGTTTTTGAAATGTAAAAAAAGGACATAAAAAGATTAAAAGTTGTTTTTTATTTTTTTATGTTCAAATAAAAAAAGTTTTTACGTTGTTTAAGTAAATGAGTTATGTGAAAAAGGAAAGTCCATAAAAATATTTTTAAAAAACTGTTTTTTAATTTGTTGTTATATTAAAATAAAAAAAAAGGTGTTCGTTGTTTGTTTAGATAAGTTATGCTTATTAAAAAAAGTAAACTAAATAACGTTAAATATTAATTTATGGTTTTAATTAATCTGTAGATTTTATAATATAATCGACCATTTAGTTTAAATATATTCGTAATGGTTTTAGTGTTTTTTAAATACAACTTTTCATTACTTATTTTTATTTTAGTACTTTATTAAACAAAAATATTTTATTAATTTTTGTATGCTTTTAGTACTTTTTTAAACAAAAATATTATATTATTTATTTTTTTTATGGTTCTAGTACTTTTTTAAACAAAAATATTTTATTATATATTTTTGTTTATGGTTCTAATACTTGTTTATTTTATTATTTATATGTGTTTATGGTTTAGTACTTTCTTAAAATTGGATGGAAATTATACCACTATGTTGTTTGAACGTGGGTTGCCTCACGTGTACTGTAAATATTTAATTATTTGCTTTTGTTATGGCAAAGAGTGGAGATTAATTTTCTTTTCTAGGAAGTAGGAGCATAAAATTATAAATTATGACTGAAATGAACGAGATTCTTTCCAAGGGCAGAACCATATCCATACTTCCACTCAAACCAATAAGACATTTTTTTAAAAATGATTACATAAAAAATCGTTTAAGCCGCCATTTTTTATCAACCAAATGTTTAAAGTTAGACTTATTTGTTATTGTTTCGAATTTCTTATTACTATTATTTTATTTCATTACTCCCTTATTATTTTGTCTTTATGCTCTAAGCCAAATTAAATGATTAGGCTAATTCAATTTGATTTCAAACTAAAATCTTATGTTTCATACTGTATGTATTTTACACTTTATTATACGTTTTTGTTTTATAATTTCTTTAAATTTTGTATTTACGTATTTATAAATTAATTCATTTTCACCAATTTAAATCTTCAAGTTAGGAGATAGACAAGTTTAGATTTGAATAATTTGAAGGGTGAATTAATCCAATCTATAACATATTTTAAACTCAATTGTTTGTTGTTAGAAAGCTTCCTGAAATAGTTCAATGTAACATTTTATTCACAATATTATAATTATAAAATAAATTGGAGAATTAAAAAAATAATTTGTACGAATTGTTCTGGTTTCAAGTCCGCATTTCTAAACAAAAGTTGTAAAAATAAGAAGTAAGAACATATTTTAAAAAGTTAACTAAAGAATGGAAGAAGGTCAAACAAAAATTTAAGACTAAATTCAGATTTACAATGTTTATGTTTTATAACTTTTTACATCCTTTAAAATTCCAAGCCATTGGTTACTCTCCCAGTCCGTCATGTGTCCCATAGTTATTACATCGCGTTTGTCCTTCATACTATTTGTGATAACACGCGCCGCCAAGCATATATTACTCAGCAATGTTCCACTTCTAAAGCTTACTCAGCAAATGCAAGGTCAAACGAGATGAAGTACAAGTTCAACGAAGTCGTGACGCGAAACGACATAAAAACAGACACATAATGATTAGAAAATGAGAAAAACCGAAATGTTAGTTCAATTAAAGTTAACATCGGAAGAGTTTTAACATATTTTTAGTCCTAGAAACAATTTCATAAATTTAATATAAAAAAACGATTGTTTAAAAAGAAAATTTTACTGAAACTTTAAAGGAAAGAGTAACACATGATGGACAATGATTTTTAATTAACATTAATCAACTAAACTTATTTATTTACACAGACTTGAACTATGACATTGAAGTCAGAAACGAATTATTCATAACATTGAAATGAAGGTTACACATTGCATGGGTTTACATGCGAGAAATCAAATTTGATCTCATTTGTTTCAAAGTTTAAGATTAATATTTTAATTCGTAGCCTAAATAGAAAATCGACAAAAGCTTTCGAAAATAATAAACAGACTTGTATAACTTAATATTATTTCGTGGAATTCAATATTTCCTATACCTAAATGAAAACCTATTTAAAAGTGCATACTAAATGAAGGTGTTCATCAACCAACATTGTTCTAGCAATTAACAGTTAGGCTATATAATTTCATTGAAAAAGAACCAATGTAATTGCTTGACCTGAAACGGTCATAAGAACCTGCATAAATTATAATTATTGATGGTCAAACAAGTTGAACAATTATGTGAAATAAAAAATAATTTTCAATCAACTGAATAATCAAACAAATAAATAATTTATTGATGATTAAATCAAAATAATTATAAACTTTTACTGCAATAATTTCAAAAAGTTAGCAAATGTAAAAGGTCCATTCACCTGTGACCGTAAGTTGCCAATTCGTTTTGCGGGAAACTTTAAATTTTTTCAGTTTTACATAAATAACTGTGCTATAAATTAAAAAATTCCGACTGAAGAATACATACATACATAAAGAAATTATTTATTTTAAAAAATAACATATTGTTTGATATTATGATAACAAGGAAGGCAAGTTCATTTATGGCTTAAGTTGCCAGATACTGCTATAGTAAATAATTTAACTTATGCCATACATTAGGTCAAGTGTAACTATCAAAAACATCTTATATAAAAGCAACAATAATAATAGCATAAATCAATTAACAATTTAATGCTAAATTTTCTTTTAAAAGGAGTTTCTAAATAACTCCAGCAGTATTATTATTATTTAAAATAATTTTACAATCTAGAACAGTACTTTTCAGTGTTAAATTTCTAATCATTGTACCGTACTTTTTAATTACATTTGCTTTACAAATTACTACCCATGTATCATAGCCCTATACAATTGAAATTTAATTTAGTCTTTTAATAGTACTATACGAACAATAATTGTTCCAATGTAGTTAAATAATAAATTTGTCATTATTTAGAAGACCATTGGTCAGCATATATTTTTCTTTACCTTAAAGTGTGTAGCAAACGTGCCAAATGACATGGAGTCGCATGCCTCTTTATGAAAAGAACACCAGGTAATAACCTAATTTATACAATTAATATTCAAGTTGAAAAATTATAGAAAATAAAATTAATGTTGAGAAACCAAGAAAATTGAAACACGTTTTTCTTAACCTTTAACTATCTTTGATTTATTCGTTCTTTACTTTTTTTCAGAATTACAGCCCCATTAATGAGTTAGGGTATGTGTGGATTGCACACTCCCCATTAATTTAATGAGTTAGGGTATGTGTGGATTGCACACTCCCCGAAAAAAATCATTGGTATCTGGTGGTCCTACCTAGCCATAAAGTTATCCTCGCGGCATATACAATTATCTGTTTATTATCTACGAGTATCAATATTTTTTTTATAGTTGATCCATAAGCATAAATATGTACCCCAAATTAAAAATAAATAATTCTAGGTGATTTTTATAGATAATTACAGAATAAATATACATGAATTTCTAAAAAAAAATAAGGCTATAATTGGTATGTTCAGATAATTATAGTTAAATCCAATGATAATTTAGAATACTTATCAATGGGAAAAACGTTCTTCGTGGCGAAAACACAGACATGATGCAAGTCTATATCATTGGAAATCATACATACCGCACAGATAAATTTTGACTGGGAAGCGACAACCAGGTTTACGTTACTCGACTTCGTTGACTTTTGATGCAATATTTACGAATTTTCTTTCGTGATTTCGTTCCAGAGTTTGAATTTAATTTTTATTGTGTTGATTGAACAGGTTTTACGAATTATAGCACAAGTAAGGTAAGCTCAATGTTAATTAAATGTGGGTTACCTCACTTGTGCTTTATTGATCCATATCAAAAATCTTACATCACCAATGTTAAAAATACTTAATTTTGACATTGTTAACAACTCGAGAAAATATTTAACTTTAATGATACATCAAAATGGTTATAATATAGTTTTGTTTCCACAATAAAAGTATTGCTTTTTTGAAGAAATTTATTTCATTTAAAAACAAAGTACGTTTCGGGGGTGGGGAGGGCAACCCACCTTCTTCAGCTTTTTTCTCTTTTTTTTCTTGTGGAAACAAAACATTTTTGTAGTAATTTAATTTTAAAATTAAAATCGTTATATATGTTCAGTATGTCATTAATTTTCTTCAAAAAACATAGGATACTTATTTATTTATGGTTTAATAAACAAAAACGGTCCTCAGAACGCGTAAATGTGTTGTATAAAATATGTTTTAACCCGCAGTTGACTTCAACTTCGTTTTGTATGATTTTAAACTCAACAGAATTCAACAAAGACAGTTTGCCAAAAAATGTTGATTAAAACAGATTTTTCTTGAACGAAAACCGTCACATTGGCCTAACGGTGTTACTCTTCACACAATAGAGGGTCGCTCGTTCGAACATTTTCGAAGCAAACCAAAACAAAAAGTTAACATTGCCGTGATGCAATTTAACTGTCATTGTTATTTTCATTAATATTGTTAGTTTTATTGTTATTATTTTGTGTTTTTATTTCTGTTATTGTTTTCAATGCTGTAATAGTTATTGTCGTTTTGTTGTCAATACTATTGTATTATAATTGTCATTATTCTTGTTAGTGCACTTACCATTATTATTGTTACTACAATTGTCATTATTTTTGTTGGTACAATTGTCATTATTATTGTTATTATAATTGTCATTATTATTGTTATTATAATTGGCATTATTATTGTTACTACTGTCTTCATTATAATGGTCATTATTATAAACCAATCTAACTGTAAGATGAAAACCAGTTCTGTGCAAATAAAAATGTCAACCTGGTTGTGATTATTGAATTTTTTCATCGAAAGGTCGTTAAGAATTATTAATCATTTGAATTCACATTTGCGAACATTTTACCAGCCTCGGGCATCGTTGAGACGTTTGTTTAAATCAACAATAGCACAAGTGAGGTAAGCTTTGTTATTTCAATGTGAGTTACCTCACTTGTACTTAAATATGGAACGACAATAGCACAAGTGAGGTAAGCTTTGTTATTTCAATGTTGGTTACCTTACTCGTGCTATTGTCGATCCATTTTTTCTTAAGTGATGATCATGCAATTTAGAGCAGTCCCGTTCGAATTATTCTTCCTCTTCATTCAAGCCATTAACGCCTGAAGCAATATTTCTATTATGACCAAATTACATTGAAGTTAACATTGAAATTAAACCTTATTGTAATTATTTTTACTTTTGGTCTTAAGTTTCAGATTTTGGATAAAAACAAATCACTATAATTATACAATGTATAAATACTTAATGTTTAACCTCCATTTTCTTAAGCTAAAGTTCTCTTGAGAAATATTTTTTTGAATCATCAATTTTAATCATGCATTTCACATGTATTGTTTTAACGACTTTTTGTGTTAAACTCAAAACTTGAATGTTGCTTCAATTAACCTGAATGTCGTAAAACTGATTTAAGTGAAACCTGACAAAAGTTCTTGAAATTATTGTCAATACTTAAGTAATAAAACTGCGGTTTAAATTATATTGCCAATAAAAGCACTTTGTGATAAAAGGTTATAAAACTAGGATAAATATATGGGATAAAAGATGTCATATAACTGGATTGACAATAGCACAAGTGAGGTAACCCACATTCAAATGACAGAGCTTACCTCACTTGTGCTATTGTCGATCTATGTTTAGACATAGGAAATTAATTATAAAAACAAACCGATAGTGCAAAGGTTTGAGCCTGAGTGGTGAATAAAATAGAATTTATTATAAACTTAAATTTATTGAAACAGTTTTTGAAACTACCCATAAAATAATTGTTGGTAAATCAGTCGAGTAAAATGACACACAAAATAAATGATGTAAAAACTTTTAAAGTATGTGTTAACGGAACGACACAAACAAAAATAATGAATAACGAAAAATGGAACTTCAGGTAAACCAATATAAGTTTACCACAGTAATGACTCGCATGACAGCGATGGTTAAATTTAAGCAAATTTTTTGATTTCGTTAGAGAAATTAAAACCAAAGTCTCGATTTAAATCGCACTTTTTGTTGATTCAACAACTTTTCAAACAAAATCGAATATATGTTAAAACACATATTTCGGTTAAACAATTGTTTTTGTTAATTTTTTACTAAATGAGATTCGACTCATTTTGTGATTGGTCAATCTAATTTTTAATACAAAAACAATGTTTTAACCAACTAATGAAGTGATAAGATATTAAAACAGTGATACGGTTTTGATTAAAAAGTGATTGAATCAACTAAAAGTGTGGTTGAAATCACGTAGTTAACCATCTAATGTTTGAACAATTATTAGCATAAAATTAAAACAAATTCAAGTTCGAATCAAAAACAACTTTTATTGAATTATTATTTCGTCAAATACGTGCTAGAGAATTAAAGGATTGTCAGGCCAGTACCACATTGTCCACTCCAATAGTAATTCCTATGGAGCATGTGGCAAACAGCTCTAAAGCATTGCCCTGAGTGTTGTCGATGTTGAATAATATAAAAACGATTCCTAACCATTTGACGCCTAATCGATTTTTCACATAAAAAATTATTTACATAAAGTTCGCGTTGAAAATAATCCTTGCTCGATGGTACCTGACTCAAAGGGTTAGTCAATGGTTTAATGCTTATAGGAAAAATTTTAATTTTCTCATCAATAGTAAAGTATAGAAGCTGGATTTCCAGTCATCGTCCGTTTATGTTGCCATGGAAACTAGAATACAATTAATTAATATAATTAATGCTGGAAATACACGTATTCAATGGGCGAATTTATCTTTTCAAGGACTAAATAATTACAACAAACTAACATCGAATCACCTCAGCAAAAAATTAAATGCAAAAGCCAAAAAAAAACTGAAACCATTTATTATAAATGTTCAACGTAAGACGTAATCATTGTTAAAAAATCAAATTAATCTCTCAAAAGGGAATATAAACCTTTAACCCTTTAACGCCCATTGTGATATATTCGTCCCATACAATAATGTTTTTTTAATACTAACTCCAATGCATTTTAAACTAAATGGCAATAAATATTCAGGCATTAAAGGGTTAAAATGGTCGATTCATACTGTGTGTATGTGCATGTGTTTAAGCATTTACGTTTGCGTTACACATTCTATTTTTTATGTTCTGAAATTTTTTAGTTCCTTATTTCGCACTCTCCGAAAAATGTTTAAATTTAATTTTCAAAAAAATAACTGAAGAGTATAGATTAATGATAGAATATAATTCTTAACTTAAGATGATCAATTTTAAGATAATTGTTTTTAATTATTATACGTTTCAAAACAAATAAAATAAACCAAAAAAAATAGACTATTTTTAGGCTTCTTTGTTGCTTTAGGTGTTCTGGTGACATCATTATTTCTTTAAGGACATGAACGTCTCTTCCTGGAACTAGTAAGACTTCTTCAAACATCTCCATAATAATTACGTAAGACACATTATTTTTCATCTTAAATGTTAAATCACGTTGGGTCTGGTTAGTGCTTGGATGGGTGGATACTTTGGATAGCCAGATGATGTTGACATTTATGTAATGAATGTGGTGTGCATTGTGCACCCATAGCCTGGCTCATTGGAGTCAAATAAATAATGAATTAATAATAAATTTACCAAAGAAATATTAACATAGTCATTAGCATCAATGTATGGTATACAATGCCATAATCCTGCATATAGGTTTGGTCATGTTCGGTGGGGTAATGCTATATTCTGACCCATCTAGAATATCCTGACCGCGACCACTGTCTCACACCAAAACCAAAACGGAGCCATACCTTATATTTGGTGTTGATTCTGCTTCGCCTGGCGGTGCCACCGGGTCTGTATGGGTTAGTCAGCGAGTATTGCTGTGGAGCCAAAGGGTAGTGGTGCTCAGGGTTCAAATTATTTGGCATTTCGATCATGTTGAAATGTTGCAAGAACTAATCGAAATAAAACTTGAAGAATATTTTATGTAACATTATTTAACATTGATTTTGTGAAACTAATTTCCGATGATTGACCTTCCATTTTACCAAGTCATGCTTCTTAGTTTTATAATTTTAAAACATTCATTTGAAGATTTGAAAATTTTAAAACAATTAAAATTTATTTCATTTTCAAAATTTATATTTTTAAATTTTCAAGCAAAGGAAATATTTGTTGAACTTATTGTTCAATTTTATTATTGTTCAATATACTTTAAACATTTTCAGGCTTTGAATTACGTTACTTCATTTCACAAAATTAATTTCAGGGTAAAATCGATCAACTGAATATTTTATTGATTATAAAAACAATTTTGAATTTATAAACTAAACTTGTTTTTTATAAATATTATTAAACTCGACACTATTTTCAAAACAAGGATTTAATCGAAAGAATTGTTCACTTCATACAATGTCACAAACTTAAATTTGTTAACATTTGTGGCTAAGTAAAAAATCACAACTTATAAAATTCCAGAATATGTTGGCACTGTTAAAATTCAAGATTTTGTGGGTTACCAAAAAAATACCCAATTTTAATTTTTCAAATATTTATAAGATCGATAAAAATTTGATTTTATTTAACAAATAAATTTAGATAACGATAACTAAAAACGTTACATAATAAGTAAATGAAAACAACTTTTCTAGTTCATCAAACAAAATTTCCAGAGGGTGTTAACACATCCTACCACGCTCACTGTTTGAACCAGACTGACAAAACTTGCTTCTTGTTTACGATCGTACTTGTTTGGCATGAAATTATAAATGCTCAAGAGATTTTCTATATTTCTAGTTTCGGACTAAATACATTATTTATTTTAGACACTGCAAACATAAACGGTTATATATGTTACTAATTACTATAAACTTTCATCAAACTAAAATCTCTGAGCGCATTTAACATAATAAAAATAATATAATAATAATAATGAAATTAAAATAATATAATAATAATACAATTAAAATAATACAATAATAATAAGAACATGATAATAATATAATAAAAATAGTATAACAATAACAATGAAATTAAAATAATATAATAATAATAAAATTATAATATTATAATAATAAAAATAATAATATAACAATAATAACGTAACAATAAAAGTAAAATAATGTAATAATAATAATAAAATGATAACATATAAATATTCAGGTCTTGTAAAGAAAAAAATGTTATGCCATTTCCACTAATGGGGTATACAACGTTTTACACAAATGTAGTTTTTGATTTCTAACAAATTTTAAAAACCATTTTAACCTATAACGTCAGATGTAAAGACTTCTTTAGAATCAATAAGGACTATTTTAATACAAATTGTAATGCATTTCGATCCTTATGACTATAACGTCAGATATAAAGACTTCTTTAGAATCAATAAGGACTATTTTAATACAAATTGTAATGCATTTCGATCCTTATGACTATAACGTC
>JARUHE010077286.1:0-15317 GCA_031471125.1 Archaeomysis grebnitzkii
AGAAATATTTTTTAAAGTTACTGAATGAATCGTCGCGAGACATTTGAACCGTCCGGTTTGTGGATTACTAGTTTTATCTGGTTCTTAGCAACTTTTGTTCAGTGTTTCACCACCTTTGGTTGAATGAATGGTAAATGTTACCAAAACAGATCCCATTGTACGACAACGGTTTGGTTTGTTTGTGACCTCACGCCTGGGTGACATTATTTCAAATAAGACCAGTATTCAAGTAAATTTGAGCATTATCGTGGGTGAAAGTTACGAAGCAGCACACGTACCTATACGAAAACGGCATATTTGGAATAAACGATCTGGCACCAAGAGTTGGATTTAAATACAAATGTAATTTCATAATTTATGAAATAATAAGAAATAATTGGAATATAATGATAAATCAACCTAAAATTATTTAAATAAATTTTTGCCAAATAAAACAAAACAAGATTGGAGAAACCTTGTATTAATCAACTAATTCAATTTGAAATGTTGGAACATACTAAAGTTTGGTTGATTTCAACGAAGACCTTTAAAATTCAGTGGGTTTCATCGAGGTCTGCCAGTCTCCTGTTAGGGTTATTGCAAGTATAAATCAGTTTTTAAGCCAATTTTAGCATTATCGTGACCCAAAAAACGCCAACCTAACCTAACTTTGCTCCTCAAATGGTTTTTGGTGGCCAAAAACACCGAGCTTAGCCTAGGTGAGAATCCTGTTATGATTGGTTGGTTTCAAGCAGTCTTCTGGCATATCCATGGTAAAATAACACCAGGTAGACGCATAGTTTTTCTACGCGCATCTCAACAGTAAGCTCCGCCCACTTTTTTATCCTATGACGTCAAATGGCCTATGTATTATTTTTACTATATGCAGCTTAAATATGCCTTTTCTGAAATGCATATGCATTTCAAATATGCGTTTCGTTTTTTATATGAGTTTGTAATATGCACATATATGGCTGTTTTTCAAATATGCATATATGCATATATCCATAAATGGGAAGGAATGTACCCTGAAATAAGGATAGTCCTTTCTAAGGAATTGAAATTACATGAATGTAGTAGTAGATCTTTATTTATTGTTAAGGGGAAGGGGGTTAACGATAGTAACTTAATCAAGAGGCTTAACCAATCAAACAACAATCCTCCAAGTTATTAAAAAAAATAGTTTTTATGTAAATTTTCTTTTCAGTAAGGGTTGTTAAGAATTTCTAGCTCTAAATTTTATTCTAAGCAGAGATTCCTGTAAAATAAAAATGAAAATTATAAGCCAAGTTTTTATTTTGGTTAACGCTGTAACTTTTTAAATGGTTTAAAAAATGTAGTTCATGTACATTTTTTTTATTAAAAGTTGTTAGCTGTGTATTGTTCTTTATTATATTTTAAATAAATATTCCTGTGCAATTAAAAATGAAGGTAACCAAATTAACTTGAAAAAGCTACTTTTTAACGCTAAATTTTATAAATAAACACTTTACGTAACTAATAAACGTTTGTTTTGAGAATTACTTTGCGAAAAATTTGCACTTGACGAAATATAAATATATATATTTCGGTGATGAGAAATTAAAACACTTGAGTATTACAGTAATTATTTGGTAAACAAGTACGAGGACGTTCGTAAACGAATTAAGGCTGTGGCAGAGTAAAAGTTATGGAAACAAAGACATTACAATTATATATATATAAATATAAAAAAAACATATTTTTTCATATTTCTACGGGCTTGTGCTTAACCGATATTTGTAAACTTATTTCAATAAATTTACTTTACAAAAAATATATAAAACAATTATTGTTCAATAAAAATATCTGTAAAACCAAAATAAAAATAAAAATTTCATAATTCTACCAAGTTATGGTTAACTAAGATTTAAAAACCTATTATTTCAATAAATATTCATTTTACAAAAACAATTATTCTGGATAATATTGTTCAGAATTATATATAAAGAGATTCCTGTTCAATGAAAGTAACTGTAAAACATAAAATATAATTTTTTTTCATAATTCTACTAAGTTGTGGTCAACCAAGATTTAACAAATATAAATTTTGTAAAATAATCCGCATCTGCCCCAATAATCAACAGCGACGTATTGACGCTCCTTGTCACAGCCTAATAAGTTATCAACTTGTGAAACGAAAGTTTGTCACTTGTTTGCGCCATTTTATTATTTTTTAATTTTATTTGACCATAGCTATAGCTATGTTTCTCATTCTAACAGCTTGCAAAAACTTGAAAATTGTGCCGTCATAGGTGTTTCCGATGCTAACCGTTCGCGAACTGTTTCAAAGCAGTTTGCGAACTAAAAAGGAAAATGTTAAAAACAAGTTCATAAGTTAGTTTTGCTGTGACCTCATGCAATAAAGATTTAAACATAGAATGTTACGTATATTAAGGCACTATTTTTTTTAGTGTTTCCATAGATTATTAATAAATAAGTTCAATGCGGTTATAGAGACAAAAATTAACAAAGATGGGTATGTAGCAATTGTAGTGATTTTTCCGTTGTCATTATATTCTTTATAATTTAACTATTAACTTTTAAATATTGTTGTTTTAATAGGATTACTAAACTCAATTAATACTTTCATAACTTAATCCTTAGACTGAATGTTTAAAGAAAATTGATTATTCACTATTTTTAATTAGTTTGTTTGCATAAACAGCTGGCTAGCACATCAAATATTTCAGAGTTGTGTGTTTCCGAGCTCTCTAATTTAATTTCCAGCATACATTTTTATGTAGAAAACGACTGCGAAATGTTCAATGTTCGTTTTGTGATGGTTAAAAATACATGTAAAATACTTTCAACAAGGGTTTTTTCTTGATTTAAAGCTTTCAATATGTCAAATTATACAAGCGCCAACATTTTTTGCAATTTTTTAATTGAAATTATAAAAATATTTTAAAATTGTAATAGTGAAATATATTGATTAAAAAGACATTGAAACAAATTCAATATTAAATTAGTTATAACATTGTATATATCTAAAATGTACGTCCCCCATTTGTTTTTAAAGGTAATTTTATTTATATATTCACACTCTGTATTCACGAGAGAGTTGGTTAGAAAAGATTAGGCGTTTCTTTGGCTTTTTTTAAGACTTTCGAAGGAAATTTATTATAAACTTTTTTATAAGCAGTTATAACTGCATTCCATTCAAAAATACACAGCGGTCGTTGTATAGTATTACCTTTCAAGCTTTCATTTCATTAAAAACGTATAATTCTGTAAAAACTAACTTCCTTTTACACACGTGAGTCAGGTTAGGTCATGATTTGGGAGTTCCTATGTATATATACATACGAACAAAAACATTTTTTTATTATACAAGAGATTTAGAAGTTACATACTTTAACTTGTATTTGCTGCCACCTTAGTTCTCAATATTTCTTTTATTAAGCTGTGTTTGAAAAACCAGCTTCTATTCGTGATTTCTGCGTCTGTTTTTTATTAAATCAATATTTACTTATTGAAACAAATATTTTATTAAAAACTTAATTTATGGTTAACAGATTTTTGTTTGAAAGTATTCAGAAAAGTTTATTTCAAACAAATGAAAGAACATAAGATTCTAAGGTAGAATGCATGAATAACATTTTTGCCTAGAATTTATACTTTTTTAAATATATACTTTGAGTTTTTAAACTTGGCCAATTCATCAAACTCATGATTAAGCAAATGTTTTTTTTGCGGGCTTTGAGATATTTTATTATAAACAAATGAAAGAAAAGGGTTAATAAGAATATAAAGAATTCTATTAAAAAATAAAACCACTTTAGAACCTGTTATAACATACAAACGCAGCTTTTAATGTATAGCATTTACTTGTCCTTGTTTCTTTAATATAATCGCTATACATGTATATTCAAATTTTCATTTCGAAAAGTTCTTGCTAACAAAACTATAAATAATTCACATTTTTTATGTTTCGATGAAAAATATTAATAAAGCATCAAAGTTAACTTCGAAAATATTGTTAAATTGGCTAAACTAATGGACTATCGTTAAAAATGTGTTTCCTTTGAATTGTATTGATTAATCTGACAATGCACCTTAAACAATTAGTTTAGTTAAGAGTTCGTATCAACTGTATATGATTAAATGATAAACGAATTACTAAAAAGCTATTAGTAACTATTTTATTTACGCCTTCAAGTTTATGGAATTTTTTTTATACTTTTTATAAAAGTTTAAATTGTTTCACTAATTTTTAAAAATAACTCCACAGGATTTCAAATGGGAACGCACAACTCTAAAGTGTCTTTACCTGACAAAATGATTCACGAAAAATTTGATGCTAGTGAAACTCCATCAAGAAATGTAAGTGTTTATGTATAAAACTTTAATGGCGAAATTGTGTATACTGTAATATGTTTAAAAAAGTTTGTATTCTCAAAATAAAATGTTGTAAGTATCTAAACGTGCAATTTAAAAATTAATTCAACCAATGTAAACAATGAACTCCACAGAACTTTGAACAACATGAAACCCTTACACACCAAGGGATTACGGGGACTCCTATCTATGATCTATCATGTCGGCCTAAAGATAATCGCACACCTTCGTTAAGAAAGACTGTTCTAATGAATAGATTTATCGAGAAAACTAGTATTGAACCAGACTACAACTCTACAACCGATCAAACAGTTGTGAATCTTGGTTACAGACAACATCCACAAAATGCCACCAATAATAACTCCAATAAATTGGTGACAATGTCGTCAAACCAAAAAGTTGATCCTAACCTCTGCGGTTGTATGCAAGAGCTTGGTGGTACGTCTAACAGAAAGCTAATTGAAGAGAAGAAAAGAAAAACTTCCCTTGAAAGACAAAAAAAGTTTATGACCGAACGGAAAATATTTTTAAGCCAATGGGAAAATGGCATGCATGAAGACGTTTCAGTTACAAGGAAACGAATATTTTTAAACAAATGGCAAAATGACATGCATAAGAAAAAATGTACTTCAAAAAATTGTAAAACTAGAACCACCTTTAAGAAACTCTTTAAAGCAAAAACTAAAGAAACCTATACATATAACTGTACAAAAAGTTCTGTTGTAAAGACTTTGGATAAATCATTTATGTTCGCTAAGGCAGAACTAGGCACTTCGGAAAACAATTACAAATTTTTGGAAAATCTTTGCAGAATGTCTTATGGTAAGTATTTAATTGTAAATATTTATTTATGACTTTGAAGTTAATAGATTTTTAGTTGTAATTAGCCCACACTTTTGAGTTCGGTGATTACAATATACATTTTCAACCTTAGCTATTAAACAAGATCACCAATATGTGTAATTTTTTATTACTATACTTAGGTTATGATTTTAAATCATTCGTATTTTTTTAAAGTTATGGTACAAGCAGACGGCTTCATTGGAAATATTTAATAAAAACTTTCAAAGTCAATAATATTGTAAGGCCACATAACCAATAGTACCACATTAATTATGCACGGATATTAATGTATTTTCAAAGTATCTTATTTTAAGATGTTTTGTTACTGATAATTTTTTAACCACCGTGCATAATTAGAAACCACATCTAAATGTTCTTTCATCATTCCAAGTGAATAGCTTCTTTAATACAGAATGATACATTAAGATGATTTTTTTTTTTTGGTGAGAAATATAATTTACTCAAGTGTATACTTATAATGTGCATAATATCATTATACAACAAATAACCTTAATTAATTACTAAATTATTTTAGTTTTTAGTTTTTATAAAGATAATCATCACTCAGAATTTGCCTTTGATATGTGCGTGTATGTATTTTCTTGTTGGTGTGTATATGCACATGTGAATGTGTTTGAGTGTGTAATGCACATGTGTATACACGTCAATGCATGTGTGATTTTCTTGCACACAATATTTCCATCTTAATGTGTACAAAACGCAAAACAATATCAAGTTGAAAGTTCGAACTTTCGTGCAGATAAATGGAATTTCGAATATTGTTAAAAATAGAAGTTTATGCCAAAATATAAAGTATTAAACATTAAATTAAGGCTATCCTAAGTACAAGGCTCAAATATACGGAAAGTTAATCATGTAAGCTAATGTGTTTTAGCATGTAAGGTCTCGAGTTTGTATAAAACTTCTTACGTGCTTCATCATTTTTTGGATTGAAAAAAAAGAACTTTATTAGTTATTATTATCGTTTCTTAATGGAAACTATTTTTTAATGTGTCCTTATGTCATTGATTGAATAACTCTTATCCGTTTCAGTTTGAAAACGAAAATTCTGACTGAGTTTCATCATGATTTTAAGCAATGGTTTTCAAAATGTTTGTTCTACAAATTTTACTTTGCTTATTTACTATTTTTTCTCAATTAGTTCTACTTAATAATGATAAATGATAACACTGATAATGCTAACCGCTTATTTATAAATTGTCTTCAAGAATAAAAGGTAAATTAGTTTGTTTAATCTTTTTTTTCAATTTTATTGGTACATAACTGAATTGTTTTTCTTTTCAGATATATCTGAAAGGAACGGTGCAATGTTTAGTAAAAGCTTCAATGCTGCTATATTGATGAAGGTTTTGCAATTGGTAAGAAAAATGTTTATTTGTTAAGCTTCTAAATTATTCTCCGGTATAAATTGCACATAATTAATGATGCTATTAAGTATGTTCAGATTTGTCTTAAGATTCAAAACGAAAGACCAGTTTAAAAAGTAATATTCTTTTCTTCAACTTTCATAACGTAAAAGTAGAGTAAATTTGTTCATTTTGACCTTTGTAGTGTGTCACGAAAAAAGTTGGCTCACGTTAGTGGGAGTTAAATGTTTCTGTCCTTTAACTTCAAAATTTTTATTTTGTAGAAGATTATGTTGATTAATAAATTATTTTTGTTTTTGTTGAGCGTGCGTAGCAAAGCTCTACATAAGCGTAACACTTGACATGAACTTATTTATCATCTATACTTTTAAATTTTAATTTCATATAAGTTTCATTATAGGTTTTATTATTGGTTTTAATATATTAATTAATCTTTGTATTTTATTATTGAGTAAACTAAGAATTTATTTTAATATTTGTTTTCAAAACAACCTATTGGTGCATAAATCAACTTTTTTGTTTTGAGAAAACAGAGCCCCTCGATTATTCAAGAGAGCTCTTATACTTGTATATCCTATTCTTAGATCTGTAACGAACAATCTCTCGTCCGTTTTCGTATATGTTTCAGCTTTGGTGGGCAAATTTTTGAAAAGTACAAAAAGTTATTTTTAGGCACATTTAATTGTCTTTTCAACCAGAGTAAATATCCAAAAGAACAGATGACGAAAGTTTCAGTATTTAATGATTAATAAAATATTTTTTAAATTTTAAAAATCGTTCCATAAATAAAGTTTCCCAGGAAACGTATTTAAAACAGGGTTGCCATTCTCCTTCAATTTTGCGATTTGTCCTTCAAAATGAAGAAGTGTAGGAGGTTTTTGTACTTAGAAAATTTATATCTAAATGAAATTGATTTTACTTTCTTTAATGTTCTTGCTAATTTTTATTTATTTAATACAAATTGATTGAGATATAAATATAAACAACATTTTATGAGTGTTTATTAATGGAAACCTGAGTTACTTTTCATTGTTGTTAGAAAATATGTGGACTTGTTTTTTCCAAAACGGAGTAAATTTATTTTTATTTTTTGGTTTTACAGCAATACTTATTGAACTTATTAAATTAAAGATATATGCATTATGAATGATCTATCTTAAATAAATTTTCTTGTAAAACTTGAATTTATTGAAATAATTCTACTTTTATGTTGTTTTTCAATTCGTAATATTTTCCAAAAGGTAAACAATTTTTAGTTTTGGTTTTACAGCAGTACTTATTGAACATAAATGAAAGATATATGCATAATGAATGGTCCATCTTAAATAAAGTTTTCTGTAAAACTTTAATTTATTGAAATAACTTATATTTTTGTCTTTGGACTTGTTTTTTTTTTCAAAAGTCTAGTAAAATTATTTGGTATTTTGGGTTTTACAGCAATAATTATTGAACATGAATGAAAGACATGCATTATGAATAATCTATCTTAAAGATTTTTTTTTTGTAAAACTTGAATTTGTTAAAATAACTACGTGTTTATATCAACATGTTGAATAAACCCGTATTGTTTTTTTCTAGAGCCAATGTTTATTAAAAATTTGATTTGGTTAGATAGGACAATATATTTTACAAAAAATATTGAATTTAATTTGCTTTCAATACAGTATCTGTCAAGTATGTGACAAACTTTTTTATAAAAGTAGCATATCGAGAACAAATATTTTGATTCAAAGTTTTGTTTTCATATTTTAGTTTGATTCATGCATTAATTGGATGAAAAATATCTGCATTCGACGATCCATTGGTATTGAGCATTGCTTTATTTCTTCATTTCAACAGTTGAAGGGCAAGCTGTTGTTTTGAGCTATCTAGCTAATTTTGTGTAATATTTTTTTTTGCCAAAAAAAAACGTATTTTTGAACTTTTTTTTAGAAAAACTTGGAAGAGCTACAGATGAGTTTGTTTTGTTTGAAACATATCTGAAGAGCTTACTTAGTATAATTAGTATATAATTAATTCAATTCATGTGCTGGTAGTATTGTCGAAAGAATGGATGTGTTTTTACAATATTTGCCATATGACATGAAATGTGCCAGATCAATGTTACTAGTAAATAGAAAAAAACCCACGTTTTTAAAAGTGGCTAGATTTTGCAAAGTTAAAACCAAATTTATCCAATAGTATATATGTTTAGATTTATAGGTCTTCTTGGCCACCGAAAACCATTTGAGAAGCAAAATTTTTTGTTTTTGTTTTTTATAACATTTTCTCTTCACTTTATTGGCTTTTTTATTTTTGTTAGCATGCTTTATTGCGCCTGAGAATGCATTTTCTTATTTGTATAAACTGTGAAGCAATTAATACTTCAATCCTGTCTTTAGACAAGATTGCCTGAATGCTTTGAAGTGTGATCTACAATTTAAACGATTTAGATAAAATCCATTTTGTTGAAATTTGTTTTTGGTTATAATTGTTATAAAATTTGACTTTACTTTTATTTCCTTAATATGTATTATAGTTCTATTTTTTAAAAGAATGCTTAGTTATATTGATAAATAGTCCTGCTGTTCTGGGGTTCAGAAGTATAAACTATCCCCCATATTAATATAAATTATGGATCCTTCACTTTGTTTTTGAAGGATTTTTTTTGTGAAGGAGTGGCAACCCTGATTATTATGTGTATACTGTGGGTGTATAATGTGGGTGTAAATGTGGGTGTATATGTGGGATAAATATATATCTATATAGAGAGATGTATATAGATGGATAGAGAAGTCTTGTTGTATTCATAACTTTTATCCGGTCACAGCCATAATTTGGTTACTAATTTCCTCGTATACTTGCTTATTGTTTTCATGAGTATAGTAACTAGACATTTGAACCGTTTGCATTCAGTTGGTGGATTACTATAGTTATGGGACTAGAAATTAATTTCAAGTGTCTTGCGCAAACTAAAAACAGGATTATTTTCAACTTTTAAATGTACAGTATATAAAACTGCTGACAAATAAAATGGACTTTTAAATTGTAAAATTATTTTTACAGATTTTTTCGATTGTCATCCTGGTTTACTGCTATGCGAAATCTGCTCAATTCAATTTCACAAAAGATTTCTTTTCCATGAACTACATTTTTATTGACCACGAAGTATCGTTCAATTACGAGGAATGTATTATCACTTCTTCAAGCAACGTTTTTGGGTATGGTTTGACAACAACAAGCTTAGTCGGTTGTGCTTTGTTCATTATATGTTTCTACGTACATGGGCGTTGTGTTGTGAATAAACAAATGGTAAGATTAATTCCTGTTCATTTATGTATTACTTTTTCATAGACAATATGTTGTAGTGTTACTTTTGGATTCATCAAGACTTTCACTATTTTTATTTTTTCAGATATAGGTATAAAATATTCCTATTTTATTTTAGACGTTTTTAAGTTCAATTTTTTTTAACATTTGTAATTTGGATTCAAAGTTTTTTTTTTCTATTTTGTGAACTTATGAAAACCTAGAGCCTCTGAAAGCTATTTTGAGGATACCATTTTTCCATCCAAAATAAAATGAGTTTATTCGGTATAATCCAATAATTATTTTGAAGTTATTTATATACTGTTTTTAGCCTGCTAATGTTTCAACTTCATTGATGTTGTTCGTGCTAGTATCTCCATTACTTAAAAATTTCTAGAGTGCGAAATACAAATCAAATCGTTAAGCTTGTCCCAGATCGATAATTTCTCAACCTCCATGAACACAATTTGCATTTGTTTGAAGATTTAGATTTGTATCCGGCCCTTTAACTTTTGTTTTTATTTTATAAGAGATAGAACAATAAACTAAGATTCTATAGCATTGGGGTGAATAATATACTTCATATTTGTTTTCGAGTATGCCACTTTGAAAATTAGGAAGTTACAAAAGTAATTCTTTCTCACTTTTTGATTTCTATTTCTGGTATGGGAACTCCACTTTTTAAGTAAATTTTTCACGTTTAAAGTAAGAAATTAAATCTATTACATAGGTAGTTATAAGATAACATTTTGATGTAATTGGGTTGTCCCATTTCAGTAACACTAGTTTGAATTTGTTTTTCATGTTTTGATTCGATACATGGATCAATAGATTGAAAATAAAGTGTACATAACGTTTTAAAGATGATTTTTAAATTATTATTCCCACTAGATCAAATTCGTTTAGATTAATTTCTCTGATATGCTATTTTTAAAACACTTGGATGAAAATTCATATTTTAGAAAGGAAGTGTGCATAGTTTACAGCACAAGGTGAAAGATATTTTGCCATTTTTGTTGAGCGTGCGTAGCGAAGTTCTACATAGGCGTAGCGATTCCGATGTCGGCGTCGGCGTTAGACAATGACTTGAATGCTTATATATCATCTATACTATAATTTCTTTTCATATAGGCTTAGTTATTGGTTTTAATATATTACTAGGTATTTTTTTTATTTGGTTTTATCACTTTTTATCTACATTTTTTCATCAAATTGACTTAGAAAATATTTTTAACATTTTTTTTTCATATTTTGTTTTTATTTATGCATCAATGGATTTCTCACTTTGTAACACCATTTTGATTTGATATTTTTAGAGAATATTTTTTTATGTTAAAGCTACTGAATGAATCATCGCGAGACATTTGAACCGTCTGGTTTGTGGGTTACTAGTTAAAACCGTTACTAAAGAGTTTTGTTATCATAAGAAATAATGAAAGGTCTAGAGACAATTGAACTGATGTTCGTAGATTACCATTTTATATGCAGGATTAATAATTAAGAGTGTCAAATTTCAGGGGTGAATACTGAGAAACTCTGGTTACAGCAGCAGACCTAAAAACAGTAATATGCAAGGTGTACTTTTACATTCAAATGTTGATTGGTCTTAAAACAAGTGCTTAAAAATACACTATATGCAGAAATATCTAGATATCTAACTGTTATTAAAACTTGAAAGAAACCAAAACCTCTAAGTCCGTTTGATTTTCTTCTAAGTTTTAGTAAGTTGGGTTGCCTGGCCGGGTATTTCTGCTTGGGTGCAATTTTCAGCGCAGGCTAAACCCTGCTACTATTATTTACATAATGTGATAACAAAATTAAATTTTTCAGTTCTTTATTTGGAACGTTTTGATGGCATCCATTTTCTTCATCAATGTTGCCTTTTTGATTTACGTGTTGGATATTCTCTACAAATTAAGTCACATGTATGGCCCAATCATATCATGGCCTGAAAGAGAAGAATTCGTTGTGTTACTTTTGAATGTCTTGAGTGCAATTACTTATGTTCTGGAACTTTTGTACTACATAAAAACAAGTAAATGTTTCAATTCATGTACATGATTTGAAAGTATTTTAATAGTTTTAAAATATTTTAAGACAAATCAGCATGACCATTCTTGCTAGTTTTTTTTAAAATAAGTTAACTTGGTTGTACTTTGTTTTATATGTAAATTTAAAATATATTTTAGTAGGCTTAAATATAATTTATACTTGTTTGTTTTAATTCTTCCAAATACGAATCTTTTGCTTATTTCTCACAAAGGAATATATATTTCTAATTTATTTTAGGAAAGCCACATCTATCTATGAACTTTAACCACAACCATATTGGTGTGGTGAATGCATATGCCCATTTATATATACATTAATTCCTATGAACATTGGACTCTAATCCTAAAACTAATGCGGTATTAACTCTTTAAACGTATTCTAAGTGTAGTGAAATGGCTTTGTCCACTACCAATAGTTTATATGTATTTCATATTTTGTGGGGGATTTAATAGTTTCACAAGTATTTCCTATAGACCTCTGCAAGTTTACATAGTGCTAGTATCTTGTTGCAATGCATTATCAAATTTTAGATTTTTTTTTATTTTTCGCGAAAGTAAAAGTGAATTCTAAATAATTTTGTGTAAAAAAACATTTTTAACACTAAACTTTTTTTTCGTAAATAACCCTTTAACAAGGTTAATCCTTTGATTTTAATCAAGGTATTTATTGTCTCTACTTTCTTCAACAAAAAATGTTCATTAAATTGTGACATCCCGTAGGGTTGCATGTTTCAACTATTCAACATAGTTTTCTTAAGATTGTTTATTTTATGCAATTAATTATGCAATTTTGCTATATAAAAATCATTCCTATGTTAAGTTTGAGCAATATGCTTGTTTAGGTTGAAATAGAACAGATATAAGTTCATGCTTATAGTCCATTAAAATAATGAATATTAACAGTTCTATACTTTGAATGATTTTGATAAAGACCACCGTAGAATATTGCTTCAAGAATACAACATATACTGCCAAGATATAAACTTTGAATTAATTATAGCAACATTGCTAATTAATCAAAAACATTCAAAATGTCTTAACTCGATATTTGTAATTTATTCCTACAATTAAAGTTAGTAATGTGCACATAGTTATACGTTAAATATCTATGGGCAAGCCATCTCTTATCATGGAACTACGTTCTTCCAAAAAGCTGCCGTGTTTAATTCGTCAAGATGATCTTAATGTAGTTCTCTTTTTGGGTTAAAAAGTGTATGCAAAATGATCTGTTTATAAAAGTTTGTTTCAATGTTTGGTGTACCATATTTTGTTATTAATCTATGAATTCTTAATTTTATGACTATTCCCCTAAAATGAACAGAGCTTTTGTGTTGTCAGGCCTGGTTTGACCTCCCTTCGATAGGAATTAGAAAAGTCATCGGAACCATCAGTTAGTATGATTATTAGTATGATTTAACCTAAATTGAATAAGCAAGTAGCTTGATATAGCCATTACTAAGCAAGTTAAGCGAGTTGTATTCATTAAATATTTATTGAACAAGCGAGGTAAAAATTAAAGATTCTCTAATACAGACCATCTCGGTACCCACAATCGGACAATGACCACCAACTTTTAAGTAAAAAATTGTCAATCCAAACAATGTCAGAACTATAGGAAATGTTTTCAGACTTTGATGCATTTTATATTTTGTTCAGGGTGAAGTGGATTTACATTAATTGTATGCATTTATTAAATATTAACCACTTCACATTTCTATCTCATTAAAATAGCAGATGAATAATAAATTGACTCGCTGAAGCAACCCTGATTGAGGAAGGGTTTGGAGACAGTGTATTCAGAGCTACATCCCTCGATGTTGCGAAGATTCATTTAAATCTTGCATAACAAAAACTGCTACAAACTATTACTGTGTATAAACAGAACTGCTATAAACTTTATTTCTGTGTATTGCAAAGATATGGGCAAGACTTGTATAAACAGAACTGCTATAAACTATTCCTGTGTATTGCGAAGATATGGGTAAGACTTGTATAAGCAGAACTACTATAAACTTTATTACTGTGTGAAGCGAAATTATGGGCAAGGCTTGTATAAGCGAAACTGCTATAAAGTTTATTCTTGGGTATTGCAAAGATATGGGCAAGACTTGTATAAGCAGAACTACTAAAAACTTTATTCCTGTGTTTTGCAAAGATATGGGTAAGACTTGTATAAGCAGAAGTGTTACAAACTTTGTTTCTGTGTATTGTGAAGATATGGCAAGACTTGTATAAGCAGAACTGCTATAAACTTTATTCCTATGTATTGCGAAGATTAGGTAATACTTGTATAAGGAGAACTTTTACAAACTTTGTTTCTGTGTATTGCAAAGATATGGGTAAGCCTTTTATAAGCAGAACTGCTATGAACTTTCTTCCTGTGTATTGCAAAGATATGGGCAAGACTTGTATAACTAGAACTGCTATAAACTTTATTCCTATGTACTGCAAAGATTATGGTAAGACTTGTATAAGCAGAACTGTTACAAACGTTGTTTCTGTGTAATGCGAAGATATGGGCAAGACTTTTATAAGCAGAACTGCTATAAACTTAATTCCTGTGTATTGCAAAGATATGGGTAAGACTTGTATAAGCGGAACTGCTACAAACGTTATGTCTGTGTATTGTAAAGTTATGGGCAAGACTTGTATAAGCAGAACTGCTACAAGCTTTATTCCTGTGTATTGCAAATATATAGGTAAGACTTGTATAAGCAGAACTGTTATAAGCTTTACTTTTGTGTATTGCGAAGGTATGAGCAAGACTTGTATAAGCATAACTGCTACAAACTTTATATCTGTGTATTGTAAAGTTATGGGCAGGACTTGTATAAGCAGAACTGCTATAAACTTTATTCCTGTGTATTGCAAAGATATGGGTAAGACTTGTATAAGCAGAACTGCTACAAACGTTATGTCTGTGTATTGTAAAGTTATAGGCAAGACTTATATGAGCATAACTGCTATAAGCTTTATTCCTGTGTATTGCAAATATATAGGTAAGACTTGTATAAGCAGAACTGTTATAAACTTTATTTCTGTGTATTGCGAAGATATGAGCAAGACTTGTATAAGCAGAACTGCTACAAACTTTGTCTGTGTATTGTAAAGTTATGGGCAGGACTTGTATAAGCAGAACTGCTATAAACTTTATTCCTATATATTGCAAAGATTAGGGTAAGACTTGTATAAGCAGAACTGCTATAAATTGTATTCCTGTGTATTGCAAAGATATCTGTAAGACTTGTATAAGCAGAACTGCTATAAACTTTATTCCTGTGTATCGCAAAGATATGGGCAAGACTTGTCTAAGCAGAACTGTTATAAACTTAATTCCTGTGTATTGCAAAGATATGGGTAAGACTTGTATAAGCAGAACTGCTACAAACGTTATGTCTGTGTATTGTAA
>JARUHE010077397.1:0-15314 GCA_031471125.1 Archaeomysis grebnitzkii
AAACAGAGTTTTGGAAAAAAAATTTCATAAAATAAACATTTATTGAATTATAGCCACGCGAGATTGCAGGTCATCTATGGCTAGTATTAAAAAGGAATGGCTTTATATATAATTCTGAACATTATTGTCCCAAATCATTTTTTGTAAAATAAATTTTTTTTTAAATGTTTTTAAATCTTGGTTGTAGAAATTTAAAAAAATTTAATTTTTGTTTTACAGATTATATATAATTCTGAACAATATTGTCCAGAATAATTTTTTTGTAAAATTAATATTTGTTGAAATAATAAGTTTTTAATACTCTGATTAGATACTATTTCATATATTTTTAACAATTTTTTTTTTGTATTTATACTATACAGATTTTTTATTTATATAGTAATGTTGTTGTTTTCACAACTTTCACTCTGTGACGGCCTCAATTCAATCAAGAATTTCCTTGTGCTTGTTTAATGTTATACTTGCATGTGTCTCTATTTATATTGGCCATGTTTGTATGACCTATTGCTGAATTGCTAAGAAAAACCCTGATTTTTGCTCTTATTTCCAGATTGATTATAAAGTAGATGAGGAGGGCCTCAAAGAACTGTTCGGCATTGCGGGCAACGTTACAGAAACTGAACTGAAGAAAGATGATGATGGAAAGAGTCGTGGATTTGGTTTCGTTGGTGAGTTGCCAGAATTAATTTTTTTCAATTTATAAAACTTCATTGCATTTGTGTTTAAAAATTTTGCATTAGATCTAAAAGTAAGAGTAGTAGTTGCAAGTTGGAATAATTACTTCATATTTAAGAATAAAATTGTTTTTCCTTATAGTTGTAGGAAGACATTATTTTTCCTTCCAATTATGTTTTTGTTAATATTTTTCGAGTTTTTCTCATAATGGCTTCAGCTCCTGATAAACTATTATATAGAGTTGCACGGCAACTTGTTCAAGTATAACAATTTATTACCATACAGATGTTATGTATAATTAAGTGACGAGGTCCATTAAGTTTATAGTGTATACTATTTGGCATGTTAGTTTAATTAACATTTGTCTTTCATAGTAAGATTGAATATTTAAACATCTTGTTAATTCTGGCCTAGACCTTATTATGAAGCAACCTTCCCTTCCAGAGTACGAGCATCCCGTGGAAGCAGTTCAGGCAATCTCGATGCTACATGAGCAGATGTACTTTGACCGTAAGCTGAGCGTTCAGATGGCAAAGACAATGCAGTACGAGGAGTTGGGCCGCAAGCGGGAAGAGAAGAAGGAGAATAAACTTCCTAAGGGGCTGCAGAGCATTGGAATGGGTCTTGGGGCGGGGGGAGGAGCCATGAAGGACATACCAAGTGAGTTCAAGCCTTTTCTGTCATATGAGCCACATCCATTATCTCTCTCATCTATTCGGAGATTCCGCCTTGTTTAGAACTTCTGGAAAGTTTTTAACCGGTTATTCGTTTCTTTCTCACAGGTTTTCTTGAATAGGGGTTTTTATTTTTTTCTTGATTTGTTTTTGTTATAACTGTTTATTATTATATGATTTTTTAAAAAAAAAAACGTATTTTCTTTCCAATGTCTTATTAATTGATTGTAGCTTGTTTGTTTTTTTTTTTTACAAAAGTTTTTCATATAAAGACTTCATCATTTTTTGTATATTAGAGTTCTTCATTCAACTTTTTTAATTCATTCTTGGGTTAACTTACTAACATTCACATACCATAAACTTCTTAACATTTCTTTCATAAGGAATGTAAATTTAGAATAATTAAATGTTTTAAAAGCTGACAATGTGAGTGTTTGTGTTTAAATTGAATTCCTCATTCAATCTTCCAATGCTATGTTGATAGTTGTAGCAACAAATCTTTACAATCATTGTGTTTAATAAAGTTCGTAGATTTCTACTAACGTAAGATTCGTACGTCTTCTTAATTTTGACTACAATTATGTTGCATTTCATATTTATTTATGGTTTCATGTTCAAATGGTCTTGATTCTTATTATATTCTAATTTCAATATTTTTACATAAACATTAAAAAGCTTCACTTCTGTCTTTGTCAACCAGCCAAGTTACAGGACTGGGCTAAGTAGATGTTGCAATTCTACACTTTCTAAAACATCTCATCTATGTTTCTCTTTTCACAATCTTAAAGCAAATGTTCATTTTTATGGTATACAAGGTTCTGGGCTTTCTTTCATCCTCATCCTTCTCTTGTATTATTATTTGCTCGCGCAGCTCTAACCCCATACACTACTTTGCAGATGATTCCACTCTTCATAAGTCTTCCTCATTCACATCTGATTCCTCTTACCAATCAAGGAATTTATATAGAAATGAACCTGCCCACTCAAATAATAATGATATGGAGGGCATGTCCAGCTGGGGTGAGGCAAATCTTGTCTAATTTAATAAAGCTAAATCCGTTTTGAATTCCTCAATCTACATCTTCCGTCAATATATCTTCGGTTCCAGTATACCTACAATCTATACACTTTCCAAAATACTTTTGACATGCTTACAATTTTTATACTTTCAATTTTAACTCGTTTTATCCATTGGAGGAGCATTAGGTCAGTAGATGAACATAATTTTTTTGAATACACAAAGGCAGTGTAAATTTATTTTCAAATCTTGACAAGCCTTCAAAGTATATTACATTAAACATTTATTCAAAAACTTTTTCTCACAATCTTGTAATTGGGCCAAAGAAAATTTAAAACGTTTGTTTTCTATGACATGAAGTGGTTGCAAAGCTGTATTTTCATTTCATACATATTCATTTGTCTTGAGTCCTTTTCAATCCAGTTGCATAAATTAGTATTCATAAAATAAACATAGAATTCAATCAAGGTCTAGTTGACGGAGATGTCATTGTTTTTTTCTCAACTGGTTCACAGTAATTTTGGTCTTTCTAATCTTTACTTTCGTTCTAATGAGATTAGTTTTATCTAGAGTTTCTAATTAACATGGATAGGGTTCACTTGGATCATTTTATTTTAAAATTCAAGGTTAAAATGATATTTTACATGATAAACATGAAGTATTAATGTACACTTGAATTTATTTTATTTCAGTTCAATACTTTCTATGGATTGGCAAAGTTGATCATAAATTGTTTGCACTCATTTAAAATCTGAAAAAGTTTTGTTTTATTGTGAATGTTACAGATTTAATGATTTAAAAATTTTCTTACTCCATTCTGAATCATTTTTTATTTCGTCACATTTTTATCATTATTTGATTAAATTACTTTTTTTTAGTTAAAAGTTTTACAGATTATCTTTTTAAAAATGTTTATAGAAACTGCTTTAATACTGTTGTTAGTTAGCGAGTAATTTTTCTTACCATTGAGATCATGATAATGTAATTTATTTTGGTTTCATTGTTTTTTTTTACCAAGCACAATATAGATGTTGTTTAATTTATATTAATCGGAATAGAAGTTTCATTAAAATAATACGATGTTTTGATTTTTTATTCTTCGAGGTGAGAGTAATTTTTATTTTCATATTCAATTTAAGCTTTTTGTATAGATTTATAATTTTGCGAGTTTAATCTTAAAAATTCGGTGCACTCAAAAAAATATGTTTTAGAAATTGAATCAACACCATATTCAACTCCAAATAGGAAAAATGTAAAGATTCATTAAATTTTAATTACCTATAATGTCAACTAACCAATTAACTTCTGCCAAGTATCTTAGCCTATGTTGGTAGTTTATTTAGCATCATTGTTCAAGTGGTTGTATGATCAATTTCACCACATGTGTTAAATGTATGATTTATTTGTAATATATAAATATTAGTGTATTTGTTTTATGTGTTGCAAGTTTTGTCTTCTACAATTCCAAGTTTTTCATTTAATTTGCAAAGTTGATGTTTAAATTTTTCTTATTCCAATATACAATCCAATGAAATGATGTCTCTTATTAAATTGATTTATATTTGTAGTTCATAATCTGCATCTGTGTTTGCTTTAATGAGCTGAATAAACTTTTACAGAATCTCATCTACTGTGGGAAATTAGTTGATTTATATTATATATCATTTTTTTGTTCCCTTTTGTTAAACCAGGTTTTACCAAAACTTACAACCATTAGTATTTCTTCGTTTTGGTCGACACTTCCTAAATAAAAGGTACCTATATAAATAATTACTTTTTATTGTTTACTATTTGTTGAGTTTTTATTTATCTATATTTTATCTTTATCTACCATGTGATGAAAATTTAATTTGCAATTATTTTTTGTTTTTAAATCTTTGAGATTTATACTTCTTAATTTGAACCCATCCATTTCTGAACAAGATAAATTTCGATAAAGAATCGTCATCTCTGTACAGACCATTGCTTTTGAATAACAAAGAAAATTTCATGTCAACTTATCCAATTGTTTTAACGTCTTATGTTATGGTTTCATCAAATGTTATTTCTATCTATTGTAATAAATTCAATACAAGTGTTTTTTAACATAAATGAAAGATCTAGGTATTAGGAATATTTATTTAATAGTTTGTTATCGAGCATGCATAGCAAAGCTCTACATAGGCGTATCAATTTCAATATTGTTGTCATCGGCGTTAGACAATGACTTGAATGCTTATACTATTATTATTATTTCTTTTCATATTTGCTTGATTATTGGTTTTAATATATTACTAGGTATTTTTATTTGATTTTATAAATTTGTGTGTATGTTTTTGCATCAAATTAACTTAGAGTTTTTTTTTCTTATTTTGGTTTTATTTATGCAGCAATGGATTGGAAATGAAGTATACATAAATAGTCTCCAAGGTGATTTTTTTGATTGAATGATGTTTTCTCACTTTGTAACACCATTTTTGATTTGACATTTGTGGAGATAAATTTTTTTGTAAGTTACTGAATGAATCATCGTGAGACATTAGAACTGTCCGGTTTGTGGTTTACTAGTTTACTTATTTTATTTAGGAGAGATAACTTTTCAGTTTTCATGTCCCTATATATGTACTAATTACAATAATTTGAATACGTTTCATTTTCAGCAGTCATCAAAAGTTGTCATTGAAAGTGTTGAAGACACCATCGTTATCCAGTACTCGAAATTGTGACGATTGTATGAAGTACCTGATAGAAGGCTGACCAAAAATTGTGGCAGGTTTTTAAACCATCTTTACTGTAGTTTACGTAGAAATTTCGTTTCTTAAAATAAACCACATTTGAGTAATGAATGAGCAGTTCTTGAATTTCAATTTTTATTTCCATAACTGAACCCCTTTACTGGAATTCATTCATTTTGTTTTGAACTAAAATCTTAAAATTCTTTGTTTTGAGGTAGTTTGCTTTTTAGCCATGTTCATGATTAATACTTATTTTCAAAATATCAATGGAAGACATTCTTTATCTGGTCAACCAAGTTAAATTTGACTCTGGAGTTGGTATATATGACATGTAGTTTTATTAAAGCTTTTCTATATAACTTGAAATATATTTGAACTAAAGCTATGAATTAATGTTAAAGTTTTTACACATTAGTCCTATAGATTTTATAGTAATTAAAGCATAATCAAAATGAATGTGGTTTATTTTTTATTTAAATACATTTTGTAATTAATGTTAATATTTCTTTTTCCTCGGATCGATCAAAATTTTCATCATAAATATATTTACTATCTTGATTGTTATCAAATGTTTTCATTTTCTTCTCCAATGAGCATTAAAAAAGCTTGGATTTATTTTATGTCTAATCCATTTTTTAATTCCAATAACTATATTGAAACATTATATTAATTGAGAATTCAGTTTAAAGTTGATAAAAGAAAACAATCTTTCCCATGTAAATATTATTACAAATTTCTTATTTATTTAATAATTTCATGTTTTTACTTTTCAAAGTAAAGATTTGGCAGAGTTCCTCAACAAGTTGTTGATCTCACTTCCTAACATTGAATTGAAGGGTCTGTTGTTTTATAAAAAGATATCCTTATCTTTAACCAATAATTTCCTGTTGCCAACCTCAATCGAGCTGGAAAACACTGATTTTGCCCATTTTAAAGCTGGTTTTCTTGCAAGTTTCAACCTCGTGTGAATTCTAACCAAACTTTTTGGGCTAAAGTTTGAAACCTCTTCAACTTTATAGCCCATTTCAAACCAATCAGTCTTATGTTGGAATGAACTCAACATTTAAAATATAGAATGTATAAAATCATATACCAATTGAAATGTTAATTTCATGAAAATTCTTGAACACACAATTGTAAACATCCTTTAAGTGTAGAACTGAGATCTTATGTTGCAAAAGTTTCCCTTAAAAGTATGTTGCCTGACCCAAATTGCATGTCTTTATTCCAACTGCTATTATCGTCAGATGTGAAGTTGGTCTTGTCAAATATTTATGAAGGTTTCCACCTTGAAAATGAAAAAATGTTAATGTTTCAGTGTATTTTGTGTTCAAATATTCAAGATTTTTAAAAGTAGATTGATTAAAAAATGGAAAACATTTGTCATTGTATAATTAATGAATATTGAGTGCTATCATTTAGATTTTATGGTTTTCTTCTGTGTTCAGACTCTAAAAGATGTATTTTGAAAGAAATGTATTACGATTCTTGTCATTTGCATTGTTATCTCCTAATGTTCATGTTATAATGATCAATGGTTGCATTATACACATCCAACATTTTTGTATTTAATCTAAAAATGTTTCAATTACACAAACATTTATTTAGATTTCGAACCTTTGAAACTTTTCTGACTTTTTAATTAATTTATTTATCATTCAAATTTATTTAAAATATTTGTGTGAATGAAACTAATTCAATTTATATATAGATACTTCTTCCTTTTCAAAGAGAATCAAAAATTACAATATTTAAGATATATTACTGTTACTGCTGTTTTCACTACCTAGTTTTATACTATCTTCAATTTCTTACAAATAATGTTTGAGGTGTATTTTTTTTTAATATTAATCTTAGATCTCCAAAGTTCGTTCCATTATTGGTTTTATATTATAATTGATCTATTTCAAGATTTATCTTTTAAGTCCGTTCTTCATTATGTTAATATTTAATGAATTTATTTTCATTGCATAAGAATTGTATCTTTTTTCTGTTTAAAATCAACACATTTAATAAATTTTCCAATCTACTCAAGTTGTTTAATCCCTTTCAAAGTTCTCCGTACAAGTTGTTCACTGATATGAGCACCAAAATCTACATTCAAGGCTCCCTTACTGAGATCCTCAAAGTCTATGGTGCAATACTTCCACCAAGCTCCATCCGAATAAATCTTTTCAATACATTTGTTTACTTGCCACAAATTATGAAGTGGTGACATAGTTCTCATTTGATAGATTTCCTGAAAGTCTGTTTATTCTTCTGTAACAAGGTTCAATGCTATTGCCCATTATTTTTTATGTTTAAGTCCAACAAATTTGCTTTCATTAAAAGTCGTGCACTTACTTTCAAAATTCTCGATAAATATCCATAAAATCTTTCTTTCTAGTAAATATTAAAAAATTTATTTTAGAAATGGTGTGAAGTGGTGTATATGTAGAATATAATTGCATTTTGAATATCTTTTAAAGTAAAACAAATTGTCACATCAGTTTTTATTTTTTGTTTTTCAAAAAATATGAGATTGACAGATTGAAAGTAAACAGTTTTCAAATCCACTCCATTAGGACGGCAAATGTAGTGCAATGTTTTTACAATTGTCATACTTCATGTTACATCAAAATTATTTAAGTTTTTATAAAGTCCTGATTGCTGGTGTTGGGTTTTACACAAAAGTAGAGTATATTTTTTTTATTTTCGATTTTACAGACCTTATGTAGTATAAAGTAAAGAACTACTAATTCTAAGTAAGCAACATATGTTCAACATTTTTTATAACTAATTCTTTTGATTTTATGAAATTTCAAAAATAGGCTAGACATTTTTTGTTTTTAGAAAAATAAACATCTTTCGCTCAATAACCATTTCTAAATTTTCATAATTATGATTTTTTTAAATGTTGCCACTACAAACTCTTTAAGAAATTGTGAGCTTGATGTAATTAATTTTTATAAACAATTAAGTTAGAATCCATCTAATGTAGGTAGTACATGTATCATTATATAAGCTATAACATATGTAAACTTATATGGTTTAATTGCATTTGTCAAATTAGAAATGCAAATTATATCTGTTTAAGGTTTGCTTAGGGCTGAAGAGATTGGTTTTTAATTCAATGTTGAACTAATTGTGAAAATTATTCATATCATTTATTAAATTAGTTGAAAGAAGTGAGCCTGGTATACAAAAGATGAAATTTGGACTTGATGAATGGTTTCTGAAAAATAATAGAAAGTCTCTTTAGTTATAAATCACTTTGGTATCTTTGATAATGGATTTTTTATTTGATTTCTTGTGTTCCACATACATTTAAATAAAAATGAGCCAATTCAACTAATAATAATTTTTCTATGTAAATTTAGTTAAACATTGATTATTTCTAAACTTATCCCAGTTCTTCAAATGTGCATGTAAACGAATATAATTTTTTTGTGCAATTTTTTCCTAAATGCAAATAAATATTCGGATAAATCAACCAAAGAAACAAAATTATCCATGTTTTCAAGCAATGTAATGCTTTTAACGAAAGAAATCCACAGACCCTGGACCTAAATTTATGGTGTTTTCACATAAGGGGGACATTGCAATGTATTGGATGCGACCCTAGGTGTGATATCCAATGGAAAACAATATTTGGTCTCATTATTAATGACCACATAGATTTTGTGTGGTCTTTTGTAAATTAATTTTTAAAAGGTAAAACTATTTCTAAATCGAAAGTATTCATTAAAATACAATAATCAATATCTATTTATTTTTTCTTATCTCAAAATTAAGAAACTTAGATTATCAACCAAGGCAAAATAATTGCTTGGTAATTCCTGTTCTTAAAATAAAGCTAAAAAATGAAGTAGTGAAAAATTTTGAAAACCAGTGAAGTTGCAAGATTCTTTCCAGTGAAGTTCGTTTCATTCCTGTTCCTTAAATTAATTAAAAGTCAGCAGGAATTCCTTCTTCCACCATCACCAAGAACACTTCGTCAGACGACTCCATTACCCAGGGTGAGGTTGTCATTCGAGTTTCTGCTTTTCTCCTCTCATGACTCCTTTTATTCTTACTTAATGTTATGCTAATCAGGAATGAGGAATCTCTCACTTGCAGTCAATGAACGTTGGTCAAAATTCACCCAAAGCTATTCCTTATTCCTTTTTAATTCTTTACAATTAGTAGATCCAAAGTCCTTCATCTTCAAGTTCTTTCATTAATTTGCTTGTACTTTAAGTCCCAAATTGTGATGTGAAATTATTTCTTTGGTCACCTTGTCAAGACGTTTCGTTTTATGTGTAATAATAGAAATGATTTCACATTGACACTAAATTTGCAACTAAATGCATTTGTGGTTATTAGATACATCTTGAACTTGGTTATTTTGCCCATTTATATCTTTTGAATCATTAACTTGACATTTCATTGAGATCTAGCTTGATTTTCAAATTTAATTTTTATCATTATCCCAGAAGTTATAAGATTTTCATTCAATTGTTCAATACAATAATTAATGGTAAACTATTTTGTTCTCAACCTTCTAATCAAGTACAAGAATTGCATAACCAAATTTGAACATATTTTAGGTAAATCACTATTACTACTATCGTTGGTAAGTTTTCCTTTATTATTACTTTTCATTCAATTTACTTTAGACTAAGTCTTCTCAACACCACAAGGAATTATTCAGTTTTAATTTATTTTAAATGAATCATCAAATACTGGATCAAATTTATGAAAGAATTTTAGTTAACATTGCTGCAATAAATTTGTGTTGCGTAATGTTGTCTAATTGTAAACTACATAAAAATGTTGCACAAGGGTTTAGTTAAAAACAAATATCTTATATCATAAATTTACCCTAAATATAAATAAGAACTAAAATATCCTGCCACAAGTAAAATCCAGTATTTTGTGTATTCGAATTCTTTATTTCATTTCAAGTTTTTTCAATTTTTTGTGGTGTTCAAATCCATCAAACACGGTTCTTGATTATAAGCAAACTTGCAATCTAATTATTACATGTTGCAAAATTGTTATCATATAATGTAAGTTTTTTTTGCATACGTCTTATTGCTTTTTTAACAGAATAATTTCGTTTTAAGATTTAAAAGATTGTTTTTAGAACTAGCATTGTTTAAAGTTGAAATATAACTTTAATTATAAACACTTTTCAGTTCATGCACGATAAAAGTGCATGTACTAAACAAAGTGTCGAGTAATTTTCATTTGTTACCTAATGCAAGTTTCAAAATATTGATTTGTTTTAAGTTATTGTAATATAATAAAAATATTTTAAAACTTGCTTTTGAATATAAATAATTAATATTATTCAAGTCTCTTTCTACTAAAGTTTGGTGTTATATTTCATTAGTGTTTTGGTTAAATTTCTAGACTAAACAAATAATAAACAAAGTTCAATAAGGTTTTTAATCTTGTTGAAAGAAATAAAAAAAAAGTTAATTTGACATAATGCTGCATTATTTTTGAGTTTTTTTTTATTTTCAAAGTTTTGGTTAATATTTTTAAAGTTAACGTTATTTTTCTTTGAAGTAAAATAGATTTTGAGTTTTCTTTTAGTTGAATGCAAAAAGTTTAATTTTCTGAAATATTTTACATTATATGATTTACAATATCTCTGTTCTATCACAACTTATCACTAGTTTTAGTTTCAATGTTTTACCTTTTAAGTTTCGTTCATTTCAAAAATTCTTATTAATCCTTTTAAAATTCATGAACACTCACTTATCAATACAAGAATAATTTTTTTGATACAAGTGAATATTTTAAGATTTTTCATTTAGTTCTTAATGGTTCCACTTCTCAAGTTGTTTTGATTCACTTACTTAAATTTTAACGTTTCCAGCTTTGTTCCATTTAATTTATTTGATGTTATTTTCCAGTGGGCAGCAGATGAGCGTTAATGCTGTGAATGACGAAACCTGTCGAATCTTGGGACTACTTCTGCTGAACTTAAACCCCGTTTCAATATGGTGACAAAATTCAAAATGGTCTCGATAATCGGGTAATAAAATAAAACTTCTCATCAATTACTTATGTTTTAAATTGACACATTTGGAAGATTATGAAATGAGGTTTTAAGAACATTTTTAAACTTTTAACTTTATTTCATCCTTTCTGGATTAGAATAATAAAGACTTCAGTATTTTTATTGGCTGGAAATTGTTCTTTCCGAGCAACGAAATAATGTTGATAGGGTGTTACTGTTCTAATTTCGGTGTTGTCATATCAAGTTTAGTTAAGAAAAATTGTTTAAAATAGTTGCATAAATGATTGAGAGAATAAAAGTTTTAGGAAGTTTTAATTAAAAATGCTAATCGTTAATTTATTTTACATGGTTTGTTTTATTATGTGATTCATTATATAAACTTTTTAAAACACTGCTTGCTTAACAGTGATCCACTTTCAACTAAACATAGCTAAGTTCCACTTCTAAGCTAAATTAATATAAGAATAATTCTGAATTGTTTTACTTTGATTCACCATATATATAATTTTTTTTCAGATAATAATTCATCTTGAAGTATTGAATCAACTTGAGATCATTTTTACTTTTGAGATTGTATGGCTTTTTTTATTTGTAATTTTCAATTAAAATTTTAAGAAAATATGAAAAAACTTGATTTTAATTTCCTTTATTTCATTAAATTAAGCTCTTATTATTGTTCAAATTTGCTGATGGAAATGTGAATGATAAATCAGGAGTGAAGCTGAACTATTCAATACATTGCCACTTTTTATTTTTATCGAGCGTTCCATTAGGAAAAAGCTCTATATAGGTTTAATTTTTCCGTCATCGTCGGTGTCATCTTCGTTGTCATCGTCGTCTGCACTTGAAAACCTTAAAGTTATAGTCAAAAACAGTGTTTTTGGACTCTGAAAAAATTTGAGTAAAAGTTTAAAGTTTTTTTATTTGAAAAGTTACAGAAATTTTTATTGAACAAAATTTGTTTATTAGGACTATATAACAAATATTGTCATAAGTAATTTTTTTTAAAACATATTTATGGAGTTATAGCCAAAAAACAGGATTTCTGGAAACAGCCTAATATAGCCAAAAAATAGGATTTCTGGAAACAGCCTAATTTTCACCTATTTGATTTATTTGAAAGTTACAGAAAATTTTATTGAAAGAAAGTTGTTTATAGTGACCATCTAACCAATACGATCACAAGTATTTTTTTCAAAAATCAACATTTACAGAGTTATAGCCACAAAAAATATTATTTTTTAACTCTAAAAAAATTTGAGCAAAAGTTTAAAGTATTTTGTTTGAAGAGTTACACAAAATTTTATTAAAGAAAAGTTGTTTATTATGACCATCCAATCAAAATTGACAGGAGTAATTTTCTTCGAAAAACCTACCTTGAAAAAGTTCTAAGTCAAAAACAGTTTTGGAAAAAAAATTTCATAAGAAACTTTTATTGAATTATAGCCATGCGAGATGGCTAGTTTAATGCGAGATGGCTAGTTTAAGTGGGGCTGGTTTTGCTAACAAAATAAAATCAACAAAAATTATTTGCCTTATAAAAAATGTCACAAACAAACCAGTCCTGACATAGAATGGTATACTGAACATGACCATTCGTAAACGGCCTTGGCCGCGTTGAAACACCGCTTCCCGTATGATCAGCGAAGTTAAGCAACGTTGGGTCTGGTTAGTACTTGGATGGGTGACCGTCTGGGAACACCAGATGCTGTTGGCAACCGGTGGTGAATGTGCATTGCACCCATAGCCTGGTCCATTGAGACCAAATAATAAATAAAAATAAAAAAAAAAATAAAGAACTTACTCTGCAAAAGTATTTGGGACCTTTTCCTGAGCTACGCCAATTTTGTCCAGCAATGAATTCTTGATTGTCAACAGCTCCACAATGTCTTGTTCTTTGGTATCTGGGTGAGGGGCTCTTCCGTGAATTTCCAGGAATTCCCACAAACCTAATTTAAAAATAATAAGTCAGGTCAGTCATTCATTTTATTTGCTTCTACAGGTTTTTTATATTGTCAGAACTCTTTAGTGGTCTATATATAGCATATCTACAATATAAATCATATTGAGTTTACTTCAATATACATTTAGAGTGAGTTTTCATTTTTAAATTACAACTATATTTCAAGAAATTGAAAAGTTTAATGAACATTTGAAGGTAAATTTATTCAAATTCAATGTAAAACCTACTCCTAATAATTAATGAAGCACTCCATAAGAATCTTTTCTGTTCAAAAATTCCACATCTGGTAAAATCTACTAATATTAAATGGCACTTAAAGCAATTTACTAACAATGCTCAGTTAAGTCCACTTTCTAGCATAACTATGTAGTCATTAATTCTTATCATATCTAAAAATGTTTTATTTTTATTTTTGAATGGTTCATATAAAAACGGATTATATTGAAATACAAAAAAGAATCCTAATAATGGAGACATTTGTGACTCACACAACATGATGAAATAGGAAGGTGTTGTCCGCCTCAGTCGCGAGCAGTTCTTCTGTAGCGTCCAGTCAACCTGAAGTGCATCTGCCAAAGAAATGAAGGATTCGTCCCTCTTTTTGGATCTTGATTCCTCAACTGTGTCTTTACCATCCTTCACGGTTTTCTTCTCTTTAATCTCTCTGGAAAAGATCTCAATGATTACATAAGAAACTGAATGAATATATAAACTAATACTACACCCTGTGTTTAATCTGCACATACAAGAAACTAGTAATCCACGAACCGGACAGTTCAATTATCTCGCGATGATTCATTCAGTAACTTTTAAAAAAATTCATCTCCACAAATGTCAATCAAAAATGGTGTTACAAAGTGAGAAAACATCATTTAATCAAAAACTCACCTTAGGCTATTTATGTATACTTCATTTCCAATCCATTGATGCATAAATAAAATCAAAAGTTAATTTGATGAAAAAATATAGATAAAGTGATAAAATCAAATAAAAATACCTAGTAATATATTAAAACCAATAACCTAGGCTATATGAAAAGAAACAATAAGCATTAAAGTCATTGTCTAATGCCTACGCCGACAATATCGGAATTGCTATGCCTATGTAGAGCTTTGCTACGCATGCTCGACAAAAAAATAGAGACTAAGTTGCTGGGTAAAAATGTAACTATCTGGTTTTGATTAGATTGTATAAAAAACAAGTACAAGTGAATGTTACGCATTAAAATTTGTGTCTGTACACTCAAAAAAGATTTGTATAATTGTTGAATATAATTTTTTCTTGAGCATTCCACTAGGAAAAAGCTCTATATAGGGTTCATTTTTCCGTCGTCGTCTGCACCTGAAAATCAATTAAAGTTAAAACTTTATTTCAAGAGTTACAGAGAACTTCCATAAACAAAAGTTGTTTGTCTTAACTTTCCAGCCAATGTTGTTATAATTTTTTTTTCAAGAATTAAATTTACGGAGTTATAACCAAAAAACCTTCAATTTTTAACTCTAAAAAATTTTGAGCAAAAGTTTAAAGTTTTTTTGTTTGAAGTTATAAAAAAATTTATTGAAGAAAAGTTGTTTATTATGACCATCCAATCAAAATTGCCAGAAGTTGTTTTTTTGAAAAGCCACCTTAAAAAAGTTATAGTCAAAAACAGAGTTTGAGCAAAAGTTTAAAGTTTTTTATTTAAAGTTACAGAAAATTTTATTGAACAAAAGTTGTTTATAACGACCATCTAACCATCATAACCAAGAATAATTTTTTTCATAAAATAAATATTTATTGAATTATAGCCATGCAAGATTGCAGGTCATCTAGGGCTAGTTATTAAATATATGTTCAAATGGAACATACAATTCACCTCTAGAGAAGTGTAGTAATACTTCGCTTTAATTTGTTTCAAATAAACTTTTCTTAAACCTTCAAAAAACCATCATAAAAAAAAGTTATGTTGAAAACAAGTTTGCTAAACACAACTTCTTAGCATGCAAATAAGGCCAAATTTATGAGAAAATATAAAATAAATAATTTAAGAATTTTTTTTTATTGAATCAAAGATGTAGAACTATTGATACAATTTAGTTAAACATGTACCTCATTATAATAGACCATCAGAAAAAAAGTTATACTCAAAATAAGTTTGCTAAACACAACTTCTTAACATGAAACTAGCCATAGATGACCTGCAATCCCGTGTGGCTATAATTCAATAAATGTTTATTTTATGAAAAAAAAATTCCAAAACTATTTTTGACTAACTTTTTGAAGTTGGGTTTTTCGAAAA
>JARUHE010077508.1:0-15314 GCA_031471125.1 Archaeomysis grebnitzkii
TTGTAGCTAATGTGCTGTATAATATTCTATAATAAAAAAAAAGAAAAAAAAATTGGGACAACTGTTGCATTGAATCAGCGGACAAATAACTCAAACTATGTGGTGCAACTATCAAATAAAGCTGGTTTTTGAATGGACAGAGATGAAGGAACTGCTACTGGTGCTCAGTTTAGCATCAGATGATGTACTGTGTAATCAGGGAAGTGAGTTTTTTAAATGCCTGTGCACCATCACATTCATAAATTAGTTTTCTAATTATGAGTGTTTGGAAACATTTTTTTTGTCAGACCTGAGGAGCCAAGCAGCTAAGCCTTCCATGTATACAGGAATGTAGAGGTTATTACCACCTGGCATTATATGCACCAAAACTACTGGTGGTTGTAGTTCTTATGTACCATGTTGATTTAATTAACATTTTTTCCATAACTATTTCACGCTAGTGGGAGTTGGGGTTGCAAATTCCATCTCTCACCTACATAATTTTTAGTGTGAAGTTGCAGTCTAATCACAAAATTGAAGCTTTGTGCAACATAGAGCTAGTAATTATCAGCATTATGATTGATATTAGAATTGTTGTGTCAATTGGTTGAAAAGTTTGCTAATGTTGTTTGTTCCGGGTTGTGTATGATTGAATAGTTTCCTGTTTGAGTGGTGTCAAACACTGTGTACAAGTCTTGGTGAAATTAGAATCCCCTTTTGACTCATCACCTAATTATTTTTATAAATTAGTATGCATGAAATAAAGTCAAACTAGTACAGAACCAAACCCTACAGGTTTATAGTGGGGATATCTAAAAATTATTGCTCTAAATTCAAAAAAATCATAAACTTTATTAAAATCTAGTTCTTTCAATGAATTCAAGTTTTTAAAAATTCCATATGAAATATTGTTCCTAATGCATATATTAATTTATCTTCTTCATTTTCAATGATCATTACTCTAAAGTTTTGTCCAATTTTGGAAAAAGTACAGGTTTATACATATCATAAAAATCTTGTTATTTTAATAAACTCAAATTTTAGAACATTTTCTTGAGGAATATTTTTCCTAACGCTGTACGTTTCGTTTACCTCTAAAATAAAATATTTAGTCTGCTTTTGAAAAAAATAAATTGATAAATTCGTAACAACAATTAAGTAGTATATTCTATGTCTAATAAAAATAATGCTCATGGACATGCAAATTTTTATTTGAAAATTATAGAAAACATTATTAAAGAAAATTTGCTTTAGATTTACCTTTCAGTTGATATAACCAGAAGTTATTTTTCTGAAAAGTTCATATTTATTGTGGCAAATGATCTATGGCTATTTTTTTTATTGAATTAATGCTACAACATAATTAGTTTGCTTAAACAATTTTTAGGTAAGTATTATTTCATATTTAATTATATTATTTTAATAAAATTTGTATTTCTTCAAAAATAATGAAAATAATAAGATAAATAATGTTTTTTTTTTTTGTAAATTTCATTTAATTTCTAGAAAGGTTACCTGAAAAAAGTTGAGAAGCTAATCAGCGAGATCATTATTTCTATTGAGCCGACTAACATGGAAGTGGAGCACAACAATTCATCCGATAAAGAAAATGATGTCAACATTGTAAATGATCCTAAGCTTGTCAATAGTTCTTCTTCCACTTCATTGGAGTTCCCATCAGAGAACCAAACTAAACCCGAGAAACAGACCACTGGAAAAAACGTTCAACCAACAGGTTTGTTTATCTTCTGGTTTTTGAGATCTCATTTGTATGTAAAGTATTATTAATCATGCATTGCTTGATGTTAAAATTTTAACCAATTGATATATCTATGTGCCAAAGATTTTTTTATTGATAGATAAGACTTTTTTTATTATTTTTTTTTAACTTTGGATTAGGCAGGACAGCAGATAAAAAAACATTTTGTGGAGGTGTAGGGATTTATTTTTTCTGTATATGTTGTATGGGAGTGTGTTCACTATTGCCTTCATGTCTGGTGCTTATCCAATTTGTCTGGCATCGCTGTGGCTCGTTACTATGGGTATGTGTACGAGTTTCTTGTAGTTTCCCTGTTGGTAGTGTAGTTATTATTGTTGTTGAATATTGTTTTTTTCATGTGTCTTGGATTTTTTGACTGTTGTGTGAGGGAGTAGATTTGGTTTTGGCAGTTTGTCTTAGTTGTGTAGTTTTAGTTATGTTTGGATGTGAAAAATGTTGGTATCTTCATGTAGGTGTTGTGTATTGGTGTCTATTGTACAACCTGTAGCTGTTCTTAGTGCAGTGTTTTGTGTTTTTTTTTAGTTTGTAGTGGGTATGATTGGGGAACAGAGGTGTTTGCATATATTATATATGGTTTTGTATGTGGTGAACATTGTCACTTTGATTTTACCCCAGTATGTGGTTTTCAGGGTTTTCAGAATCTTTATAGAAGTTTCGGTGTCTTTGATATGTTTTGACAAACATTAATGTCAAAAATCTTCAATTATGTGTTTTGAGTAAATTTAAATGACGTCGTAGGTGTCAAGTTTTAAGATTACATCATTGTTTAATAAACAAAAGTTGTTTATAATTATCTCGTTAATAATACAGTTAGTCATCTTTTTGAAATTAATTTTTAATATCTCCCTAAACATGTCCTGAATTCACTACTTGCACAGCAGTGACACACTATGGGGTATTTTTTGTATGCAATGCAATAACCTACCAGATTGAACACTTAGTTCACTTGAATGCAATGTTTATTTGAAAAATTGTGTTTATTTTTAAATTGTCTTTTTTCTGATTTCCTGATTAATCTATATTGTTTTGATATTTTGCTTAAATTTTGAAGGAAGTTTAGATTGTTATTTTTGGATATTTCACATGTTTATTTTAAAAATGGATCAAACCTAAAACTAGAACATAACCAAACCCTACATGTTTATAGCAAAGTCATCTATAAGTTATTGCTTTTAATTCAACAATTCCATATAAAAATGTAGTTGTTTCAATAAATTAAAATTTGGAAAAATATTTATTTAAGATTTATCATTCTTAATGCATGTATATTTCATATCTTGAATGATCATTGTGCCGAAAAAATGTTTAGTTAACTTTTGAAATATTCACAAGTTCTCATAAAAAAAAAAAATTTTCAATAAATTCAAGTTTTAGAAAAAGTTATTTCAGATTATTCCCAATGCATATATCTTTCATTTATGTCCAATGATCATTACTCTAACATAAAGTCCACAAATAACTTACAACTCTAACAGCAATAATCAAGAGTAACTCCTAGGGCGATGCCCTACGTTTCCACTAATAAGAACTATTAATCTTAGCAACCGATTTTCAATAAAAATTTTGGAAAATGTAAGTTTTAAAATCTTAAAAATGATTTTTAGATGTCTCCTATAAATATTAAATACATAGGCTATGATTTGATACTGTACTAATTTTTGTCGAGCATACATAGCGAAGTCTATATAAGAGCAGCATTTCTGATGTAGGTGCTGACTGTGTTAAACAGAGTCCATCCTCTTTGTTGAGGAAGGAGTGTGGTCATCAACAATAACTGTGCTAGACAATGACTACCTACTTACTGGTAGCCCCAGTGCTGGACTTACCTATATGCTAAATAAGCTATAGCTTAGGGCCACACACCATCTGGAGCCTCATTTTTTTATTTTAAATATGTTATTTTACACTAATTCATCAAAAGAAGGGCCTCAAATTTCATATAGCTTAAGGCCTCCGTATGTGAAAGTCTGGCCCTGGGTTGCCCCAGCTTCCTTGCTTGGAATGAAACCAATGGAGCCCAGATACTCGGCCACTCTAATCTGGTGCACCAGAAGAGGGAGGTGATTGAGTAGAGTTGCCTTGACAAATTGACAATAACTTCAGTGCTTTTATATCATCGATATTTCTTAATTAAATTTTATATGGTATTGATTTATTCTTTTTTTGATAGGTAAAACAAGACGAGGATCCACTACAACTAAATCAACCCAAAGGTCTGTTGCCGACATGTTCTCTGCTGCAAAAACGAAAAGGAAATCAAATGCAGCCAAGAAAGAAGCTGTTGAAGAGGAGGAGGATGATGATGAGAAGTTACATGTGGACAAAAAAATAAAACTACAGTGTGATGAAGAAAAGCAAGTTCAATATTTCAATTTCTTTGGTTTCATAGTAAAACCAATTATCTAACATGCAGTAGAAAAAATGTAGTTCTTAATAGGATGCACCAGTTCCATACTGTATATCCTATTACAATCAACATGTGTGGGTCAGTTCTTCATCTTCATCTTTGTCGTTGATGTCTCGCTTTCATAATTTAAGTGAAGGCAAATGTTGAAGTTTTTTGTGTTTGTTTTTACATGGTCTTCGTATTGAATAAAAGCTATAGATAACTATCTTAATGTTAACTTTGTTCTTAAAAAAGGTTTTCTATAGATTATATTTTCTTTTAAAAAATGATGGTTGAAACTCTAATTAGCTTGAAAAATATTTCACTATTTTTACAAAAGATGAAGGTAAATGTTGGAAGTTTTTATTTTTGATTTGAAGCCCTACAATAAGGTATGTTTAATAATAATTGTTTGTTTGGGTATTCTGCACAATATGCACTACTTGTTCTTAGCGGAGAGGTAGGGCTCTATTAGTTACTCTTGATTGTTGTTAATGATTTGTAGACTAGTGGGTTTTTTTCAAAAGTAAACTAAACATTATTTTTTATTTTAGAGCATGATAATTTAACATACAGTAGGAAAGATCTATCTTAAATATTCTTTTTTTAAACTTGAGTTTATTGAACTAACTGCATTTTTATACTGTTAGTGAACTTGTAAATTTTTCAAAACTAGACTAAACATTCTATTTTTTATTTTAGAGCAATGATCATTCATCATAAATGAAAGATATGTGCATTAGGAATGATATATCTTCTATAAATTTTTTTCTAAAACTTGAATTTATTGCACTAACTGCATTTTCATTAGGTAAAGGCTCTATATAGGTTTTATTTTTCCATCATCGTCATTTACATGTGAAAATCGATTAGGGTTAAACAGCTTTATTTTAAGAGTTAAAGAGTTTTTTATTAAGAAAGGTTTTGTTTTAACCTTCCAGCTAATTTTGTCAAAAATACTTTTTCCTAAATTAAACATTAAAGAAATAATTTTTTATTTAACTTTAATTCCAAAGTCAACATTTACAGATTTATAGCCAAAAAACACTTATCTTTTAACATTCTCCTATGTATTAAATGATTGTACAGTAATGAAATCTTGAGAGAAAATTGTATTTTTCAAATTATTCTAACTGAGTAAAGCCTTCTCATAACACCTATAAACAATATAAATCAAGTTGTTACCATATAAATCCATGGAGCTTTGTGGGTGGGCTACGTAGACCACCTGTTAAGAAACCCTGTTTTAGAGCTATGATAGCAAGCTTCTTAAAAGCAAAATTTTTCTATTTAAGATAAAATAAATTATATAAGCTATGTTAAGCCGTTCTTTAGATGAAATGGTGATCTTTTTTCTAAGTGTTTTTTTTTGCATTTATTACTTGGTCACTTGACTGCAGTAAACCTATAAACACTGATGCTATAGTATTTTACAAATGTCAAATAAAAATTAACAATTTTGCTTTCTCCCTCAGATCTGAGATGGACTTGCCAGAACTTCCAATTAAAACCACCGCCAGAACCAACACATTGAAGGAGCGGTGTCACATATGCCGTCAAATGGTCGGTTCTGAAGACACCAAGTTGTTCGAGGGTCACCTGGAAGGTGCCGTTGAGGAGCACATTGCTCTCACCGACCCAATGTTGTCTTTGTTCACCGGAGACGAGGAGTTTGTTGATGAAGCTGATGAAAGGCCACAGCACAAGCTCACTGCCTTCAGGTGAGCTGCTGCCATCATCCACTCTTGATGTTTTTTAGCTTCCGTTCTGAGAATATATTTGCTTAATATTGCTGTAATGTATGCATCATCAACAAAATATAGAAGGGTCAAGTGTGGGACTGTATCACCACAACTAAAGAACAAAGCAACCCAGAGGTTTCTTATGAATATGCATATGGATCATAAGGTGACAGGCTGTAATAGATTTGATAATCCCTGGAGTAATGGGTAACATTTGTTTGAAAAATCTTCCAATGTAATTTTGATAGAATGGTATTATTGAATAGAAGTGTTAGGTATACATGATTCATTATTAAATAGACACAAGTGCGAGAGGTTTTCTATACAAAAATTAATATTTTTTAGGCTTATACCTTTGACTAAAAAAATAAAGATCTTACTTTTCTAGGTAGTTTTTCTCACCATACAAAATCTTTACAGAAGTCATATCAATGTTTATTTTCGTTATAAATGCTTTGTTAGCTATGCCCCAATGAGGGGGGGTTACATAAGCTATAATTTAGTACAAATTTAGTAAATATTTCTTAAAAATATTTGTTTATTATAGCAAATTAGTTTTCATAGAGCTTAATCATTTATAATTTCTCAAAGTGCCGTAAGCATTCTTGGTTTTTTATTTTTAGCAAAGGTTCTTGGAAGTCTCTACTGTAAACTCAGAGTTTTGTTCTGTACAAGCCATTATTCTTTTATTATTACAAAATCGGGTTCTAAACTTGTACATCAAGTTGTATGTTTTTTGGGCTGGTGGTGCAGAATCCGACCTCGAGTGAATTACCTGTATTGACTATATTTATTGCACAAAATTGTTGTTTTAATCAGGAAAATTTAAATTTATTTTTTTTTACTATGGAGTAAGCCAGGAGTCAAAATGTATTTGGACTAAAACTTTTGTTGATGATAGTTTTTACACTCCAGTAATTTGACTTTCAAAGGTGACTATAATAGTAATTTTTCTATTTAATTTTTTTTTTAAATTAAATAATTTTTGTTTAAATTTTCAGCGTGTATGACAAAGAAGGTCATCTATGTCCCTTTGATGGTGGATTGATTGAGCGTAATGTTTTGCTGTACATTTCGGGTTATGTGAAGCCAATCTATGAAGAGAATCCATTGCCTGAAGGCGGCATTGCTGTCAAGGATGTCGGTCCAATCAACGAATGGTGGACATCGGGCTTTGATGGAGGTAAAGTCTTCATTAGCTTTTTCAAAATAAGGTGCAAAAAAATTTTAGCACCATTGCCTTGCAGAAAATATCTGTTTAGTTGTACAAACTCCAAAGAAATGAGAGTCCCCTTTGACCAACAATAAGTTCACACAAGTCTTAGGTGAAGTATTTTAAATACAGATTTACCTTTTATGTTTACTTCAAAATCACAGAACTGAAATTATGCTTATTTTTAACTTCTGCATAAATCTGTAAATAAACGTCTATTTAATTTCATCTTGATTGATGGACATTTTATGAAGAATTTTACAGTACTAGAGATTTGATTCTCCAGCTCTTATGTTCCAAGAAAAAAAGGCAAAAATACAAAGATAAGTCTGGCATTATCTTCATGTGAAAACTACATATCTTTTCTACAAATAAATTTGGATGAGGGAATCATTAATATTTGAATAAATATGCAATGTTCCAAAATTTTAGATTTGCATTAACATAAAAATTCAATAATCAAATTAAATAATTCACCTAAAGCTATATTTCGATCATTTTTAGCTACTAAGAATATTTTTTCATAAGGAATGTTCCAAAAACAGGTGAAAAGGCACTGGTCGGGTTCTCCACCGGTTTTTCCGACTACATCGTTTTGGAGGCCAGTGAGGCATATTCGTCGTTTTTTGATGCCGTGCAAGAAAAGATCTACATGAGCAAAATTGTCATCGAGTTCCTGAACAATGATGAAGAAGCGACTTACGAAGATTTGTTGAATAGGCTACAGACGTCCGTTCCTCCCAAGGGACTTTCGCTCTTCACAGAAGATACTTTGATCAGACACGCGCAGTTCATCTGTGAACAGGTGAGTTGATAAAATATTTATAATAAATTAGGCACATCTAAGTTCATTTTCTCCTATTTTAAATAAGAAAATTTAAGGTGTTCTGGATGAATTAACAATGCAGTTCATTGATTTACTCAGCTGTATCTGAAAGACCACCTACTATAAATGTTGCTGTTATTGGGTGGCAAATGAGCTTATAAGGCTCTTAACTAAATTTTGTCATTTTTCAAAATAGTTATACAGAAATATTTGCATAAACGAAATAAAGAATGTAAAACTCTACACTGGTTTTACTAAAAAATTGTGAATTTATTTATTTATTAAAATATATCTTTTATAAGGGAGTTTGTGAAGCCTATTTCATTAATTTCATGGTTAACCCAGATTTTTATTTGAAGACCTAGAAAAAAGTATATTTAAATCAAGTTAAAGAACTTGAGATTTAAGGTGGAATTCCTTAAGGACTTTTCTAAAATTCTACATTTCTTTAAATAATAGACATTTTACAAGTTTGTGGACTACCATTATATTACTAAATTCATAGTTACCCCATATCTGTGTTTGATAGCTTAGAGAAAAGTTTGTTCATAACAAATGGAAGTACTGGAAATTTAAGGCAAAAATCTTATGGAATCTTTTTTTTCAAAAAATTCATATTTATAAATACATATCTAGAAGTTTACGATATTGGTAATTTTTTCATGAATTTAATGGGTAACTCAGATTTTTATTTGAAAGCTTAGAGAAATCTTTATTTGAAATGAATGGAAGAGAAGTGTATAACTAGAAATACACAAATGTGTAGAACCTACTTGTGTTTGTTACATAATAAATTGAATTATCATTATTTAATTGTTTTCATAAATTAAAAACTATCGTTATTGGGTGTTGTGTAAAACAAATGTTCTACATAGGTGTCCTAAAATATTCACATTTCAAATAACAAAAATTGTTGTCAATAGTCTTTTCTGAAAGTTTCACATCTTCATCTTAGCCAAAAATGTTTATTTACGTCACATGAAATACCCCTTCACCTATGGCCAGTCATTAGGTAAATGAATTATTAGATTAAATTAAAGTAATAAGATAGAAAACTTTCAAATCCCTAAAAATCCAAAACTACTGACTGTAATAAATGTCAAGACTGAAACTACCCAATAAATGAATTATTGTAAAAATATAAAACCAAGGCCATCAATGTAATTTTTGTTTGTTTTTGAACTCCCAAAAGTGCATTAAATTTTTCTTAGATTTGTTTGAAAAGTTTTCATTTTATTGTAAAAATGTGTAATTATTAAAAGATTATTTAATCATGCATTACAAAAATTATTTATTTACTGCTTATAAATTATGTTTAGCAATTATTAAGTTCTCTTATAATTATTAAAATTACTATTAATATTAAAAAAATTCCTTCTTAGGTGTATAATTTTGACAATGCCGTAGATGGTGAAAACACCCTGATTGTAACACCCTGCATGAGATCCCTAATCAGTCTTGCGGGTGTCACCTTCGGAAAGCACCGGGCAATGAGACGCACTGCACCAAAACTAAAACTGCATAAGATGCCCAAATGGACGAAGGCACAGACAACAACTCTCGTCCACAACCTATTCGAGAGCATATTCCCAGAACAGGTAGATGGAGTCACAGCCACGAACATCAAGAGGAAGCGATGCAATGGATGTGAGGCTTGCTTTGCAACCGACTGTGGAGAATGCAAATCTTGCAAGGATATGATCAAGTTTGGTGGAACAGGCAAAATGAAGCAATGTTGCATAAATAGAAGATGTCCCAACATGCTGGTCCAAGAGGCAGACGACGATGATGGCCTTCTCGAAGATGACAAGGTTGATGTCGAAAAGCTGGTGAAAGAAAAACCAAAAATCTCCTCAATACGTACACATTCATACACCATCTCCTGGAGTGGTGATGATGTAGGTAGCGATCCCAAAGGAACTTACTATAATTCTGCTTATCTCAATGAGGAACAAATTACTGTTGGTGACTGTGTGATGGTTGAATCGGAAGAGACCGGGCAGCCATCTTACATTGCTAAAATTCAGTACATGTGGGAAGACAGAAAAAAAGATAAATATTTCCATGCCCATTGGTTTTGTAGAGGTAGTGATACAATTTTAGGTGAAACTGCCGATCCTATAGAGTTGTTTATGGTGACAGATTGTGAAAACACCTTGATGAATACCATTCTGAGGAAGGTCACTGTAATAAGGTATGATCAACCTGAAAATTGGTTTGAATTAGGTGGAAGTGATGAGCCTGATCTTCATTACCCAGTCAAGAATAATGACGACTCCACATTTTGGTATCAAAAGTTCTATTATCCTGATGAGGGCAAATTTGAGGATCTGCCTTCTGAATGGGTAGATGAAAAAATTTTGAAACATAAATTCAGAAAATGTTTGTCATGTGCCTTAGCTATGAAGACAGAATTACAAGAATATTGCTTCCTTGAAAATATTTTCAATGAAAAAATAGACAACAAATACTCGTATGGTACTGCTCACTTCTTGGGCCTGGAGTTCAATGTTGGAGATTGTGTTTTCATAGATCCCATTGCTTATGAGTTTAAAATTACTCCCCAAAGTATTCCTAAAAAGGAAAACAAAAAACAAAATGTTGATGAAGAAATGTACCCCGAATATTATCGTAAAACCAATGATCAGAAAATCAAAGGCTCAAATGAATCTACTCCAGAGCCATTCAGAGTGGCACAAATTGTTCAGATTTTAAGCAAGGAAAAAAATGTAAATAAACAAGATCTCCATGAAGTTAAATTTGTAGTGAGGAAATTCTACAGACCTGAAAATACGCACAAAGGAATGGCTTCTACTCATCAAGCTGATCTTAACACTTTGTTTTGGAGTGATGAGCAAGCCAAAGTATGTTGCAACTTTGTCACTGGGAAATGCTATGTGAGTCACAGAGATAACATTGAAATGTCTCTTGATGACTACTTCCTTTCTGGTCCTTACAGATATTTCTTCCAAGAAGCTTACGACCCAATCGGTTGCCAGTTTGAGGAACCACCACCAAGAGCATTGGTCATGGGCAGTGTGGGTAAGGGTAAGGGTGTCAAGGGCAAAGGAAAGGCTAAAAACAAAGCACAGGTGGAAGATCCGACAAAGCGATTCGGTCCAACTTATCCAGAAGTTTATCACAAGTTGAAGACGTTGGATGTTTTTGCAGGATGCGGCGGTTTGTCCGAGGGTTTCCATCAGGCGGGTGTGAGTGACGCTAAGTGGGCTGTCGAGGTCTACGAACCGGCCGCCCAGGCATACAGGTTAAATAATCCTGATGCTGCCGTCTTCACGGATGATTGCAATCTGCTGCTAAAGATGGTGATGGACGGCCATGAAACGAACAGCAAAGGTCAATTTTTGCCAAAGAAAGGTGAGGTAGAGATGCTGTGTGGTGGTCCTCCATGCCAGGGATTCTCAGGCATGAATAGGTTCAATTCTAGGCAATATTCCCAATTCAAAAACTCCTTGGTTTCCACATATCTTTCATATTGCGAGTATTATCGCCCAAAATATTTTTTGTTGGAAAATGTTCGAAATTTTGTATCTTACAAATGTTCTATGGTTTTAAAATTGACAATGCGAACCTTAGTAAAGATGGGTTACCAATGTTCCTTTGGTATTATGCAGGCTGGAAGTTATGGTGTTCCCCAAACTAGAAGAAGAGCTATTATTTTGGCAGCTGCACCTGGTCAAAAATTACCAAAATATCCAGAACCTTTGCATACATTTTCACCTCGAGCTTGCACTTTGTCATGTGTTGTAGGAGATAAAAAGTATACCTCAGCATGCCAATGGTCTATTTCGGCGCCATACAGAACAATTACTGTAAAAGATGCCATGTCCGATTTACCAGAAATTAGTAATGGTCATAGTAATGATGAAATTAGTTATGGCGGTGAACCAGAATCTCATTATCAAAGATTGATTCGTGGTGATCAATACCAACCTGTGTTGAGAGATCATATCTGCAAAAATATGGCACCTTTGGTTGAAGCTCGAATGAGACATATACCAACTGCACCTGGATCTGATTGGCGAGATTTGCCAAACATTGTAATCAAACTACCCGATGGAAAATCATCAAAATTGTTATGTTATACACATCATGATAAAAAAAATGGCAAGTCTTCTACAAATGCCTTAAGAGGAGTTTGTATATGTGTGACTGGAAAACCATGTGATCCAATGGATAGACAGTTCAACACTTTGATACCATGGTGTCTTCCTCACACCGGAAATAGACACAATCATTGGTCGGGTCTTTACGGAAGACTTTCCTGGGATGGCTTCTTTTCAACCACGGTGACTAATCCCGAGCCAATGGGAAAGCAAGGTCGTGTTCTGCATCCAGAGCAAACTCGGGTAGTCAGTGTTAGAGAATGTGCTCGCTCGCAGGGATTCCCCGACACCTATAGGTTTTATGGATCCAGTCTGGAGAAGCACAGACAAATTGGAAATGCCGTTCCACCTCCAATGGCAAGAGCTATTGGATTAGAAATAAGAAAATCCGTTGCTGAGGTGCAATCAAAAAAGTTGATGACCAAAATCTTGGAGGAGATGTATTCAGATCAAAAAAATGATGATGGTGACAATGAGGCAATTGAAATGGATACGGATTAGATGCAAATCATGAGTATTCCTTTACTTTTATAAAAATACAATGTTCTTTTTTATTTCTAAAATTTTATTTTGCTTGTAACTAAGGGATAACTTGAACTTCAATTGTATTTACTTTGTATAAAATTGTAAAAATTATGCTGTCTAATTATTTTAATTGCCAATGGCTTCAATTTTTAAATAATCTACATTCCAAAATGTATATATAAAATAATTTTAATTCGGAAGTTATTCAATGCATATTTGAAATGTTTCTTTCATTTTCAAATATAAAATGTATAGACATGGTAATCTGATAAAATCTTATTTTGTTATTAAATAATAATTGCATTGAAAGGTCAATATGAAAGCCCATGTGAATGTTTGATTTCTACTAGTGCCTTTTAGTGCTTTATAATTTTTTTTGAAAAAATTTAGTTCCAAATTGCAAGATTTAATTGTATGGTCATTTATTTTAAATTGAAAACAATATATTCATGCTCTTACTGACCGTTCTAAATAAAATATATTTTTCTAATGGAAATGTTTTAATTAGGTATAGCTCACTTTAATAAGTGCCAAATCATTTTTTGGTCAAATTATTTTAATGTTTGTTTGATATTATGGAGAAAAATTGTACTCAAAATATACAGTACTATAACTTGTTTATTATCATGAAAGTCAGTTGTACTGAAGAAACACTAAAATCACAAGATTAAAGTACAAGTTAATGATATATTTCACAAATGTTGTAATATTATTTTAATCTCCTGTGATTTTTTTTATAATTTGAATTTTGTATGATAAATGTTGAATCAAATTTTGTATTTTTCTTTACTTTGCTTACATATATGCAAAACAAATTATTGTAAATATATTATTTTAATGTCTGGCCTGTATCTACACTAATGTTAAAAAATTGTAAGTGTAAGTAAATAACTTGAGGATAACAAATTTCCCCATGTATGCTAGCTCGGATGTTATGTTATTACATGTCCGTAAAATAAGAATAAACGAAAGAAATATATATCTCCCTATTTTGAGTAAAAAGTATTTCTAGCATCAAATTAGTTTGAAATTAAGACTAGTGAGATTTTACTACATTTTTATTTTATAATTTGGATATCTACTGACATCCTCTTCGGTAGAAAACTTTTTGGATCAATTTTTTTGAACAAAAATTTACCTTGTACAAAAGAACATTATATATACTACAGCTTCACATTTTTCAATATAATATGGAAATGATCCCAGGGACGTTTTGTTTTCATTTTAGGACTTTTTCAATTAATATTGACAACTATTCTAAGAGTCCCAACCAATTCCGTGATCTGTGCTTACTTCTATGGGATGAACTAAAGAAAAATAAAACCATATAAGTAATCAAGAGACTATTTACATCAAAGATATACTATTTATTTTCCTTGCTATGGTCTTATCATATCGATTCCACCAAGACTGAGTGCAAATTTAATGGAAAATTCGTGTTATGCAAGTATCAAATCCTTAGGTTTGGAAGCTATAAGAACGAGTTTTATTTACCTTTGTTGGTCTAAGCAAGTTTAAATTAGTTTTTGTCGAGCGTGCGTAGCGAAGCTCTACATAGGCGTAGCAATTCCGATGTCGTCGGCGTTAGACAATGACTTGAATGCTTATATATCATCTATACTATTATTATTTCTGTTCATATAAGCTTGGTTATTGATTTTAATACATTACTAGGTATTTTTATTTGATTTTATCACTTTTTATCTACATTTTTTCATCAAATTAACTTAGAAATTTCTTTTAACAAAATTTTTTTTTCATATTTTGTTTTTATTTATGCATCCATGGATTTGAAATGAAGTACACATACATAATCTCTAAGGTGAATTTTTGATAAAAGGATGTTTTCTTACTTTGTAACACCATTTTTGATTTGACATTCTTAGACTTTGAAAACATTTTTCAACAAATTTTTTTTCTCTTTTTTTTTGTTTTCATTTATGCATTAATGAATTGGAAATGAGGTGTACATAAATAGTTTCTAAGGTGAATGTTTGATTAAATCATGTTTTCTCACTTTGTAACACCATTTTTGATTTGATAAAATTGGAAATGAAGTACACATAAATAGTCTCTAAGGTTAATTTTTGATAAAATGATATTTTCTCACTTTGTAACACCATTTTTGATTTGACATTTTTAGAGAGAAATTTTTTTTTAAAGTTACTGAATGAAACGTCGCGAGACATTTAAACCGTCCGGTTCGTGGATTACTAGTTTATAAAACCAGTTAATATGGCCTTTTTCAAATAAGTTGTTGGTTTACAAGGTCTATCATTTTTTGAGCAAAGAACATAGGTCTACTGCATGACATAGAATATAAATCTTAAGCTCGATAAATTTATTTATAAAATAAATCTTACAAATTTTTTTGAATAATAATACAAATTGTGAATTTCAGATGAACATTTATCAGAAAAATTCAAGCTGAATAATACTTGTCTAAATGCATTCAATTTTAATGCATAGATTAATTCTCATTTCTACAGTTTTATCAATAGTTTGTTCAGGTAAGATTATTACAAGTTTAAAGAATGTTTTTTTTTTCAGATTTTGGAACAATAAAAGTTTATTTTTTTTGGTTAATTGATTGCTTCCTTCCTTGTACAATGTGCAAGTGTTTTTGTCGAGCGTGCGTAGCGAAGCTCTACATAGGCGTAGCGTTTCCGATGTCGTCCTCGTCGTTGTCGTCGGCGTTAGACAATGACTTGAATGCTTATATATCATCTATACTATTAT